>VZSZ01003074.1:304068-367641 GCA_013398815.1 Ibidorhyncha struthersii | reverse complement strand
AAGAGATGGTGAGGGCTAAATCCTGTCTCTATTGAAGCCAGGGGAGTTTTGTCACTGTCTTCCTTAGAGCCAGCACTTCATCCTAGTTACTCATAACACTTTTCATATTTGATAGAGAACAATTTGAAGTGATAAATAGCAACCAGAATGCATGTGTGTGTGAGGGGGGAAGATTTAAAAACAGCCTCAGTGTTGAAAGTAAGCTGCTTCTGGCAGTCTGAAATTTTTAGCCTACCAGGCTAAATCTGAGTTTAAGCAGGGGATACGTTTCTGCTTACACTAGCTATCTGAAAGCTCTAGGCTAGTCAGACTGACTCCCTCTGAGGGGAGTCCCTCTGGAGTCATCTTCTAAGATGTTAAGTTCAAGCTGCCCAGATTTTAAAAAAATGACAAGGGCAACCAACTTTCACTCAGAAAATGAAGTTCTTTTTATTTATGTGCCTATCATAGAATCATAGAATTGCTGAGGTTGGAAGGGACCTTTAAGATCATCAGGTCCAACCATTAACCTAACCTGACAAAAACCACTTCTAAACCATGTCCCCAAGTACCACGTCTACCCTTTTTTTAAACACCTCCAGGGATGGCGAATCCACCACCTCCCTGGGCAGCCTATTCCTATATATTGGTTTAAGATCTATTCTCAGGTAGAAAAAAAATGTCTCACGTTACTCTGAAGAAAAATTTACATCATGAAATATGAATTTTTTCCTCATTTCCTATTCATAAAATCTTTACTGCAAAGTCCTGATCCTGGAGTCACATCCACAATGGTTGCATCTCTGTCCATGTAGAACTGGCTGCAAAATTTCATCTTTGAGACTCAGTATCCATCAATGCTGATCATTTTCACAAGGTGCACTGAGAATGGTTAAATTCAAACTTCTGGCTCCATAAACCCTGCATGAGAGGGTGGATCAATCTCACCAGGAGGGAAAGTATTTCCCCTGCCACCCTGCCTTGCTCTCCACCACATCCTAAGCTTTCCTGTGACCCTGTGGTTTGAACAATGTCCTGGGGAGGGTAAGATATGTGTTCAAACACCCTCATGTCAAAGAATGGCAAGCAATCCAGGCCTGCTGAGAGAATATTTTCCCCACCCTTGAACGATACAAGAGAGGAGGAGCTGTTTAAAGTTAAGCAACTTCTCCCAGAAGAAACATTTTTGCTTTAGACCAGCCTGGGCGCAAGGTCCTTTGCCCAGAGCAGGGCAGCTGCGCCCCAGCACCACTGCTTCCTGCAACGGGACTGTCATGTGCCCAGTTCCACTGCTTCACATCAGCTCTTTGCCCCCAAGAGGTTGGCCTTTGGAGTTAAAAGCATTCGGTGACAAGGCAGCCTTGGGACAGTTTCCCTGGGCTGTGGCCACACAACGGGCCCTGTGCTGCACCAGTGCTGAGCAACCCTGAGGGTGTGTGGAGGCAACACTTACGTGGGTCACAACCTGACCAGCTTCCCTGCTCCTTACCTAGGGCAGGCGTGGGCTTGGCAGCCTCTCCAGGGACCTCTGGTTTTGGTCATTTTGCTGTTGCATCCCAAAAGTATGAAGATTAGCCAGTGTGCAAGAAAGCAGACTGGAAATATTACAGTAAAATGTATTTGACTGTCTTTTCTTGTGAAATGTCACTATACTTAAATTAAGAGTTGTGAAGTTATTTTACATCTTTTTTATTTCCTTGATAGGTTTCCAAGGTAATTCTTCTACATTACTTCAATTCTATTCCATTCAGAGAGCAGAACTCCTCAAAGCAGGGAAGTATAACATTTTGTATTGCTTTCCTGACAATGTGTTCAGTGATATATAGCTAAAAAATGGCAATATTCCCATACTCATTCCCTTCTAAATGATTTATCATTTTTTACTTCTTTAAAAAAAAAGACTAATCTGAAAATATTTCTTGAAGAGTTTCTGTTTTCAAATGTAGATATACAAGTTGGATACAGAAACATTTTAATGCTTCAGAGTAATGCGGCCAACAGTCTATTTGAAAATAGAATGTTGAGTTGCTACCTGAAAATCTTTAAAAATGGATGTTGGCATAAATGTAAGTTATGTAATTACAGANAAAAAAAAAAAAAAAAAAAAAAAAAAAAAAGAGTTTCTCATGCTCATGTGAGTGAAATATTTCAGGAAACTCCCTCACAACTTATCTTTGGAAGAGTGAGGAAGATGATGTGCAATAGGTTATATCTACATGTGTGAAACTGATCTTTGCCTCCCACATCCAAGTCAATTTTTAGCCAAAATTATTTGCCTGTCACGGAGGAAATAATAGTCTTAACTTATAGCCGCCTGCAGAGCAAGACAGATAGAAGAGATGCTACCCCCTGTCAAGCCTGTCAGATGTCTGGCTCTAGAAAGACTTTTCCTGTGCCTGCCATGCCAAAAGCAGTAATATTAACAATGCTGCTATTACAGCCAGCACTTCCAAAGCTGCCTTCTCATTAAAGTCTATCTCATTCAAAAAAATACAAATATTCTATATCTAAACCACATGAAAGTTTGTAACAGTGGGGCTAGGTGTTATCTGAACCTCATCCAGCAGAAGGGCAGCCCGGTTTGCTCACCAAGCTCACCAGCAGAATCTAGTAGAGCATGTGAAATACAAGCCCACTGCCCAGTTTCCTGGAAAAAACGCTGTCAGCCACACGTTGTCTTCCACACAGCTCCACCCAAAATGTCATGGCCCTCATTTTTACCATATTTTTTAGGACATGCTCTCAGAAAAGCCCATGGTGATGCTGTGGGAAGTCCTGCATTACCAGATCCCAGGGTTCATATTAACCTGTCTTGGAGAGCCTCCAGTTAAGGCATATACTTACAAGATCATGAGAATTTGCACATCTCGAAGACAAAAAGCATTATTTTGGAGCTGCTGTTTCATTTCTTCATTGCGTGATTTCCCTCTGACAAAGAGCCCTGCGTCTGCAAAGGCGATGCATGCCAGGCCAGATCCTATGGCTCCAACTCAAGCAAACACCCCACAGATTTAAGAGGGGCTTTTGCCTGCATAAGAGGAGAGTTTCCTTTCAAAAACTTTCACAGGGCTATTCTCTAATTTTATTTAAGTGATGGCAGAAAGCCATGATTTCTAGCTTTAGGCATCTGAGATGGCCTTGTATTGTTTACCCCAGGAATTTTACCTGGTGTTTGTTTTTAACTTATGCATCCACCTTGCAGCATTTTGGCTGTGTTGCCAGATTAATTTACCCTCATAACAGATGCATTAAGTGGGAAAATATTGCCGGCCCTCTTGTTGCTGGTGAGATGCTGTCTCCCCACCGCACAGCAGGAGGCTGAAGCAGAGGGAGACCTCACGCCATGCCCAGTACCAAGCAGGCAACTGGTAGAGCTGCCCAATCCATCTGAAGACCAACCACCAGAGGCCACCTGGGTTGTTACTACCACCTGGTGTTGGCTATAAGGACAAGCTGAGCCTAATAAGGCTGATCATGCTGAAGCGAGAAGAGTGTGAGGCCTGTACCAGCTGGGGCTCATGGCGCTGGGAAAGGCCTGGGGAGGTCAGGGAGCAGCAGGGGCAAGGACTGGGGAGGGACAGTGCTGGTGTCCCCTCCCGACAACGTCTGGTGCTTCCTCTGACAGCTGCTTCAAGATTTACCAAGTGGGAAATCAGACAAAAGTGGCTTTTGCATCATCAAGGCTTCAGGGAGCGAAAAGTACTCAAACAGAGCCAGTTTTGCCATTGGTAGAAATCACAGTAACTCTGCAGACACCAGCGAAGCCAAAACATTAATTTATTCATACTGAGGACCTGGCCTTCTGTGACCAACGTCATCAAAAATACTGACATTTTGCAAAACAGTCCCAGTTTTTTAGAAGTGCTGCAGGCTCTGGTTACCACTGAGTGGTTGCCATGTTTTACCCCAGCACTGGCTCCATTTCAGTGATGAGTGAAGTGACTCCTATAAAAATAGTTTGAAAAGCACTCAGGGATTCCTTCACGATAAAAGCTGCAGTTATTCACCATATGGTGCAAATAGCTGGGAATGCTGTGCCTCCTTGTCAGCCAAAGCTACGATCTGCAACACACAAAGCTGTCCTAGCTAGGAATGATACCATCACCTTGGGTAACAGGGTTGTACATTTGAACCCATTTTAAAAGAACCTCATTGCGGGGCAAAGAAAAAGTAAAGATTAATGTGTATTTAATTTTTAGGCAGAACCAAGCAGACACAAAGTATTAAAGCAAAATATTTAACCGAACTCCTAAAGAGACCAGATTAAATATACTTTTAAAATTATGTGTAATCCTACAAGTGTTGGTGAAAGGAAAATAAACATACAATACTGAGTCTGGAAACTTAAAAAATTCACTATTAAAAAAATTAATTTAGTAATTTGTAAATCCAAATTGCTAATCCCTGTGCCTCTGATACCTTTAACTGGGTACTAAAACTACCCAAGATAGCAGTTTGAAATCTATTTGGTAGAACTTATTTTTCTATCTGATCCATTGTTATAAAGTTGGCATGTGATTTTTATTTTAAAAGTTTAAGAAGACTCTCAAGCCTGTGAATGCATTTTTCCACTACAGAATCAAGAAGCAGCAATGTATGCAAATCTTTCAGCGAGATAATTTTTACCTTACTTTAGCTGCCCAAAAGTTCAACATCTAGACTAAAAGAGTTGCCTAGGCTCCTTTGAAATCTGTTTTAAAATGGGATTAAATAGACTTTGGATATGCCTCTATGTCCATTAGTTTTGAGGACAGGTTTAGCTTTCAAACAAGTAAAGTTAGGTGAATCTTGAACCTAGTGACATAAAGTAATGAAGAAATGGCATGTAAGTCAGAGGAGGGTTTCATAGGCCTTACCTACAGGACATCAGGAGGACAGGAATAATGGGAGATAGTAAGGCAGGAAACACTTCCCACAAAATGGGCGGCCCTGGGCAGTCAGCGCCAGCCCCACCAGCTCCCGGATCTGAAGGAACTCAAAGAGCACTGGGCTCTCACTGACATAAGTGAGAACTGGACTTGGCACCCTCTGCACGAACTGATACTAATGGAAACTCTGAAAGACGTATGTGGCAACTGCTTTATGTGGTTCCCCAAGTAACGATATATCTGGGAGCATGGGAGAGCTGAGGAAACTGTAAACAGAAATTGGATCATTCACATTACCATTTAAAATCCAGCTCAGCTCGGGAACAACCAGAAGTTGTCACCAGCAGACAGGTGGTTATTTAGTGGTGGTTTTAGTCAAGGTTCCAAAAAAACAAGTTGTGGACCACACCTCAGTTTACACCCACACATAGCTATTAACCTTGGCAGTCTCCTCTGGAAAGGAGAAGGCTTCCTAGAGGGATGGAGACCAAACTATTCTCTCATCTTCCAAGTGGATGTTCGAGGCCATGGTGAAGGCATTGAAGTGACGGGAAGGATGTTCTCTCAGCTTCCTCCTGCTCCACACCATTCTTCTGACCAAAAGGGGTCACGGGTGGTCACTGTGGTCCCTTCCCAGTGCCCAGTCCTCATGCAAATACAGATGCGATGCCCCAGTAGAAACTTCACCGAATAATACAGCATCTTGCAGGTGCCACGAATAACCTTAAAGCTCACTAAAAGCATCTTTTCAAGGATACCACCTGACAATGTGGCCAGGGGCCTTTTGTGTTATAGTCTTAGAAAAAGTGGAATTACAGAATGAATTTTTAATACAACACTGAGCACCAACTCTTCTGTATTTCTTTTTCATATTCCATTTCTCTGTTCCTGAAACCACAGAATGTCTCTCACTTCTCTTAATATAAGTTGAAAAATGAACATTTTTATATTGCAAGAGACAGCAAATGTAAACCAGCTAAAAATATTTTACACAGGTGTCTCAAAAAACACGCTGATATCAAACTCTGTACCAAAACGACCCGCAGCGCTAAGAATGATTCTTTAGAGAAGCAGTACCAGGATGCACATTAATCCTGTATCCACCCCAGTCACCACGCTCAGTCACAAGCACAGGGGCCCATCATAGCAGCTACAACAGCTGATTATGGTATTAATTACCATCACTGCCATTTGTCAGGAATTGCATCACGTGGATCGCTGGTTGGTTCGGACAAAATACAAGTGTACCAGAAGCACAGGACTTTCTGCAGAGTAACGTTAAGAAAGTTATCAAAGAGGAACAGTTGTCGTAGGATGTGGGTTCATATTTCACCATAAATTAGAAACTGATAAGCAAAGACTAGGAGACCAGTTTTCAGCATGGAAGAAGATTAATGCAGTGTGTCTCAACAGCAGTATTCAGTGTATTTAATTGCAGTGATAGTTATTCCATGGCACATATTTTTCTTCTACCTACATTACTTGTTCAGATGCATTTTCATATTGATTTGTCATAGCACAGTGCTCTCTACTTGGCTTGGCGAAAGATTCTGTATATCTTTCAGCTTGCCTTGAATAACCTAAAAAATACATGAACGTGTATATGATCTCCAATCTGATTGGGGCCTCACTTCCTGTTTTCCAGCTCATTACTGAATGTATGAAACAATGCCAGATTTAGGATGCAATTTGAGATACCCTGGTGCTGATCCTGGGTGCCAGGTTGAAAACTGAATGTTTACTATTATTTTCTTATTTTCTCTTTCTTATCCATTTTTAATGGGTGACTGAATATCACTTTTTCCCTTGACAAGAAAGCTCCTTGAGCTTTATTTAAAAAAATAACCTGTTCTTCCAAATCTGCTTTTTTGTGCATTCTGAAAATTGTGGTACAACAAAGACTTCCAATTTTCCTTTGGAAAATACATCCCACTTCATCTCTTTCATATCATTGATGTAGGAGTTGTATTTATAACTTTGCCATTGTTTATTATTGCGACTAGCTAGGTGTCATTTTTGCCCTACAGTAAGGCTTAGAGGTGCTTCCCAACACTGCTCTCATGGTTGTTTTTAAAAGTAAGTACAAAGACTGTCACTCCTAAGTTCTCTGCTTCCCTCGAGTCCCTACAATCCTGTTGCGAGCAGCTCAGGCACTTCATTCTTCAGGCCTTTCACAACTCCTGGATTAATACCATCAGGTCTGGGTAACTTGCTGCTATTTCATTTATCAGTTTGTTCCAGCACCTCGTCTGTTGATCCTGGCAATGGAAGCAAAATGCTTTAAGGGCGCCTCTAGAGCAGATATCTAAAGCAAGTCACACATACATCCCTAAAAAAGTCCCCGCTCCAGCAGCCAGAATTACAGATTACAGCCTGGTTCATGGACACAAGCCACACCAAACCAAACGGGGGATTCAGGTCTTTCTGCTGCTGAACGTATGGTATCACATCAAACCTTTTTATAATCAGGACAAGCTGTAACAGATTTTCTTTTTTTCCCAAATGGTAAGCATTCATGTGCTTTATTCGGCTAAGGTGGCTGCCGGTCTGCTCCCAGCTCTGTCTGTGTGTGTGCGCAGGCACACACACGTATTGCAGCAGCTGCCCTGAGAACAACCTGCTACAGCTGAAAGACAAACCCGACCCACACTGCAGATGAACACTCAGTGACAGGATTACTTGTCACTATGTGGGTATCGTCCCAAAAGTGCCTACCTCAGATAACACGCACATTAATTCCACCACAAAGCGTTGGGCTTGGCGCAGCAATTAATCGATGAGCTCCTGCCGCCCCAGCAGACCAGCTGGCCATGCATGCCACCTCCTTGCCCAAAAAACATGGCACCAAGAGCAAACTGTGGAACCGGCTGCACTTGGGAACCTCTCTGTTTACATGAAGACCAAGAGCAGCCTGGAGACAGAGGAACTGGGGGCGGGGATAGGGGGGTGCTGACTTGCCGGCAGCCCCCTTGCCNCCCCAGCGTTATGAGGGCTGCAATGGGATCCATGTGTGATTGCCGGCTGGCCCACATGTGGGCCACGCTTCCCGTGCTCCCAGCCCTGCTGGGGCTGGGGTTTTAAAGGAATGACAGCATTATATTTATATATCTGCCGCCAGAGGCCCACAAAGGCTTTGCTAATTCTGGACACCTGCAAAGTCCATGCCATGGGCAGCCAGCCGGCACGGGGGCAAGAGGCAGCTCCACGAAGGAAACGGTTCAGGAAGGAGGGAAGAGCAGCGCCAGCCCCTGGGATGAGAGCACTGGGAGCCGGGGGAGCTGCTCTCTTCATTTGCTTTGGAGCACACCCTGACATTTTTCAATACCAGACCCAAACCTCATTAAATCTGGGGTTCGTTTGAGTTGGCCATGGCTGCGTGAACAGGTCCTCGCTGCCAATGCAGGGGGCTGTGTCTCATCCTGGCAGAAGAGCAGAGCTCGGGCACAACCCGGTGGCAAATGCCCAGGCTGCACAAAACCTCTGCTTTTTGGCTGGCTTCCACCTTGGCCACATTAAACCATACACAGACAAACAAAGGTGGGGGAGGATCAAATCTGTGCTGAAGCAAACAAACAAAAACATTTTCTCCAAAGCCCACCTGATAGATTTAATATGACTGTTTTTTGGAGGCTATCTGTCATTTTCATTTGGCATAAATATAAATCAAATAATCCCTTGATCCCGAGAAGGCACTGAGGAGACTCAGTCAAACCTCCAGAAGGGATGTGCTCCTTAAGTTGGAAAGTTGGCAGATGATTTAATTTTGTTAGCAAATTTGACAGTGTCATAGGAATTTTCCAAAATCAAAGAGCGCTTTCATAGGCTTCTCTACCCAATACTCAATCCAGTGTCTAAGAATAACATTCAGCCCTCATTAATTAATGATATCAGTCCAAATAATGTCAGATTGCCTCAGAGACCTTGCCGGGATGGATGAATCACGCCCTGCCGGCTCCAAGGCTCTCACTCTGACAAACTGCAGTGTGTGATGACGGGCTGCTTCGCCTGGAAAGCTCTCGCCTACGGAGCCCCGGCAGCTCTCAGCCCAGCCCTGTCTGAGGCGTGAGCTCAGCGCTGAGGGCAGACTGCGAGGTTAATGGGTGTCTGAGATAACACTTGGCTCCACGGGGCCCTGCAGGGCAGGGGCAGGCAGCCATGGACCCCTTCCTCCCCTCTCCTGGGGCAAGAGGGGATGCTGAACCCAAAGAGTGCAACTGCCGAGCAGGGTGAGATAGCAAGCCATCAGCATCACGCCAGCATCTCTGCTGTCGGCATCACCAAAGCTGGCTCATCCTTGACTAGCTTGGTTATCTCTGCTGGGCACTAAGAGCTACACCCTAACTGTATCAGAAAGGAAAACATTATTTTTTCACCTTGGTTAGGTGGTGCTGCACCTCCCCATGTACTTTGTGCAATAGAAGCAAGAACAAACTGCAGAGATCCACTAACTGTTGAGATTCATAGCAGAGACAAGATCATATCCAACAGTGAAATGCCACAAAGAAATCTACATCTGCGAGTCTGGCTTTCAGTGAAACTACGAACTGAGATTTCTCACAAGACTTACTCAGCTGATACTGTTCCAACGTGGGAAAAGATACACCAGCTGTCTATAAATTTACAATCTTACTGAAGCCATAATTATGTATGAAAACATCCAGACTACTTCCAAAGTGCACTGTACTAATATTGATATAAAATTGCTTTGCTTCTATTTGCAACATAATCACAAATCCACTCTTCAGGTTTCACATATCCACATTCTGCTCTCTGCGACAGCTGAAACCAGTGCCTCCTTATCAGTCATGAATATGAGGTTTAGTAACATTTGCATATCACCATCTTTTTACGTAAATGTTGCATTCCTGAGGCCTCATGAAAAATTTATGGGCAAGAACAACAACCGCATTGCTTAACACATTCAAATAAATGTTTATTCACAGATGCTCTCCCCTTTCCCCTTGTGATGACCACGGCTGGTCAGGCATGCACATCGTCTCCTATCACTACACCCCAGTTTCCCATTGGACGCCCTGATCCTGCCACACGTGGACAAGATCAGCACAGGGCTGAGCCAAGCTCAACGTAAACACAAGCTCAGCAGAAATACACATGTGGCGTTGGTTGTGGGATCCCGGTCACAGAGGCAAAGTGTCAGACAGACAAAGCTGGGACTTGTCTTTTTGTGCAGTGTTTGTTTATATGCCGCACACGTTATGCCCAGTAACATGAAGCCACCAGTTTCAAGTTACAAATATACCATAAATGCCATAAGTAATTTATTTTTCTGCTGCGCCTGGGAAAGTAAATTTGGGATTCTTTAAAAATCTTATTTGATGCTGATGTATTCTGATTTCCACTGCAAACATATATTTTTTTTATTATGCATAAGGACCGTTGTGACGTGGTGGCCAAAGGTCTTAAAGGGTTTGATGCTGAGGGGTGGGGCATTGAGAAAGGCCCATCAGACTTTGGGACCCCCTCCACAAACAATTTTCAGTTCAGTAGGACCAAGTTGAGAACAATTTTAACGTGCTGTTTACTCTAAGGCAGCTTGGTTCTAAAAGCAATTGATGCTTGTGTTTGGAAGAGGCATTGCCAAATAAGCCTGTAAAAAGCATTATATCTAGAATTTGTTATTTTACTAAAGCATTCTGAAAAATTACACTAGTGATTGCATTTGAAAAATCTGGTAACATTAATTTCAGCACTGAAATACGATTTCTTTTAAAAGCCTTTTCCTTCGTGGTCCCCGCCATAGGATCCACCCCAACATCTGGATAACAGAATCCAGGCTGACAGACAAATGCACATGTGGAGGAGTGTGTCTGCTACTTTGCTGCTTCTCAGGACAGACACATTGTCTCCCTCTCCTTCTCTCTGTCCCCTCCTTTTCTTTTCCTTTTTTTTTCCCCTTCCTTTAATAAGACTGCACATGTCTTCCAGCTCTCTGCTGCGAATGTGACCAGTATGCGATATTGCCTTGCATTGACACAGAACGTCTGGCTTAGGTGATACCAAGCGGTTACTGCCCTGGCTTTGAATGTTTGCTAGGTTATTAACCGGCACATCTGGCTCTCTCCCTAGGAGGGTAAGTTCTGCAGTGCCCCAGGAATTTCTTTCATACACCACTTTTATTAGCTTTTCAAAAGAATACAGATTACCACTGGAAAGGAAGATTCAGGTCATTTGCAAGCGTATTGGTCCCCAACCTGTTTACCATGTTTAAAAAGCAACAATAACTGAAACTCATTATTTGATTTTCATGATTAATCTTTTTTCATTTTAGCATAGTCCTATTGTTCTTGTATTTGAGAGGTCTGCTTTACTGAAAAAATAGCTAGTGATTTGGATACGTAGAATTAAAAAAAAAAAAAAACATTTTGGAAAGCCTCAAAGATAACTTAGTTTAGAAATAAAGCTCCCAAAACATTAATTTCTAATCCTACTTTTCCTGCAGACCTCACTCCATCATCACAGGAGGGAAGAGGAAAGTGTTTCAGGCTTAAGCAAAAGAAAGAAGCACATGTGTAGCTCCAGAGAGCAAATTCATCTCCTTTGCCCACACATACACGGGACATGAAGTTAGAATGCAAGAGTTATATTACTATAATTTCCCATCTGGACATCCCTATTTCAGTAATGTCAGAGAGGCCTTTTCTGGTTCTGTTTATGTCACTTCCGAAGCAGTTTAAGACAATTGGGAAAACCACTTTTGTTTTCTTGCTGAAAAAAGATCCAGGGGGGGGGGTAGCTCTCCAGGGCTTTGCTTCTACCTGCCTAGCAAAGTTCAACACTCCTGGCAAAGCTCTCCTGAAGCCAACCTGGCAAAGAGCTGCCTGCCCACCTACCTACCTGCCTGCCTACCTACCAACCCACCTGGAACTCCACCTTCCCAGGAGGAACCTTCCCCATAGTGCATCACCTGCAACTGCTGAGCACACTTCAAGTGCAGATAATATTCTCCATGCAGAGCTAAGCGGGTACAGAAAAAAAAAAAAAAAAACAAACCAAACCAATTTGCTGGACTTGATATTCAATCTCTTTTGAAGCTGTGTGAGGCCAGATTTTCAGAAGCTGTCGGCACTCACCAGCTTTCATTGTTCTAAGTGGGAGTTGTTTGGCACTAACAGTTTTTGAAGGGATGGTATTTCATGTAGGTGTCTAAATGGGAGCTCTGCTCTCCTCTAACCTTTCACAATTGCTTTTGGCCAGACTGACCATCCAGAAATATCACATCGCAAAGAGGAACATGTAAGCACTCACAGAAAGCGTATTTTAAAACTGCACATAAATAGCCCATACTCCTCCAGCCAGGAAAAAGAAACAACATTCTGTGATTTCCCCAAGCAAGGGAGACAGCCAGGCAAAAAGTTCACAAACTTTAGTAAATTCATACAAGGAAAACAAAAACAAAACAAAAATTCCTAATCATGTAAATGAAAACAGTGAATGTTTTCAAGAATGTCACAATCTTATTGGAGGTTTCTGCCAAACAGAACAAGAAGCTAAGTCCATCTGATAAAATCCTGATTTCTTTAGATCAATATCAAAACAAAAGGGATGTCTAGTTAAAACTCTAAGCCATAAATTCTAGTATCAAATAAATCACAGCGAACAGAACATAAAGATCTTCTCACCTCCTCAGGTCTGTATCTCCTGAAAAGCCCACCTTGGCAGCATTAGACCTGGCATTATTCAGTCAGCTCCAGTCTTAAAAATAACCACGACTCATTTGGTCCACTAAAGTTTACGGAAATCCTCACAGGGTTTTTGGTTGTGCTTGCTTATAAATTGCATTGTCTTCTTAAGGCTTCCTGTCCTGCAAACAGAGGCACTAGCACAGAGATTCAACTGAGATTGTTTTCCCCCTCTTGTGCTGCTTTTATTTNAGGAGAGAGAGAACTGGTAGAAGTTCCTTACAGGAGTTGGAAGAGGACATCTGCAGGCAATTTAACATGAGGGTTTGTTTCTGTGTCAGCTGGCAACCCCTGGATAACTCTGTCATGTAACTTATATGCTAAAACATGATGTAGGACAACCAGTGAGATGGGTAAATATGGCAGCACATCACTTTTATTTGATTAAGATTTATACTTTTTCAAAGGGAGCAGCCCTGCCATAAACTATGAAAACAAATACAACCCTGCAGGCGAGAGATCGTCCCACCCTGATGCACCCCAACAGCACTGATCTTCGTCAAACCCACCTTTCCACTGCAGCCCAAGACAGTCTCTCCCTTCCTTTCAAGGCAATTTGAACAGCAACAGAAAACAGGTTTTTTTCAGATGAGGAGGGAAATGTCTCCATTCCTTTCTTGGGGAGCTATCCTCACAGTAGCCCCCTTTTGATTCGGCAAGTGTCCAGCTTATTCTCTTTCGCAGGCGATGGCAGCAGAATGTGGAAGGGTTCATGCAAGCAGGAGGCCGAGCCTGCAATTTGTGCCTCAGTTCACTGCTTCCTGCCGATTTTGAAAAGCTGCTCAGGAACATAGAATGATATCCAAAGAGCTCTCTGGAGATAACCCAGCTCACAAAGTTCCCCGCTCCATGTGTTTAACTTCCTCCCAATTAGAGGAATCTGGTCAAGTGAGGAATGCTCATCCATTCTGGTTCCACTTCTGTTCTTGCATCAGATCTCATGTATTTTGACATTTATAGCCACGCATTTGAACTGAGGCACTGATTAGATTCAATTGTTAAAATTACCTTCCTCCCCCTTCCTCTTTGTGTGCATGCTTTGGGTTGAATTATTAGCAATTTAAAAATCAATCTTGCAGTTAGATGTTTAATGATATAATTGCTACTGTTGCCTAAATTTGTTTAGTTTGTTCTTTATTAGCATGTAATAACTGAAAGTATATTTTCCTCTGTCTGAGTTAATAATGTCTCTGCGATGGTTCACATGCCGTTAGCTGTTCTGGGACAACTAAGAGAGAACTGGAAAGAGTTTTTGAAGCTGTAACTAAGGAGTAGGTGGCTTCCCTTAGTTTCTCTAACTGAATGAATTTGAATTCTCAGTTGGCCTCCACTTCAAGTTTTAAACATTTTGAGGGCCTCAGTCTAAATGTCAGGCAGGGAAGCTCTGCTGTCCCAGACGTGGACATGTGTGCCAGATGGGTCCGTGCCATGCAGCATGCTGTACTCTGCAGCCCTTGTCCCCTTCTCTGTGGAGAGGTCCTCCAAGAGGGGCCTGTAGGCCCCTGCCTGCTCACCTACACAGGTTCCTTTGCAAGGAAGCTCAGAGGCTGGGAAGAAGGCAGCTCAGCCTCTCTCCTGCTGACAAGGAAGCAAGGACTTTGCCCCAAGTGTCTTCAGACATCACCTGCAGTTCTGCTGTGCAAACCTCTGCCCTGCCCTGACATTCAGACTCAGGTTTGGGATGCGGCTGCTCCTGCACAGCCTGCCATCTACTCCCTGCTTTCCAAAGGATTAGTACACTTGTGTAAAATGTCATCTTGATGTGATTATATTGCTTTTGGATTTGGAGCTAGCTTGTTTGGAAAAGGCTTGGGTGTACCCCTAGTTCTGTGTTACATATTGAGCACATGCCATGTAAGATGGGATTCAGTCCGAACAATGAGGAGCCACCTACAAGTCCCCCTCTGCTTAATGTAACTACTCTGGAGTCTCCCTATAAACAGTGGAAAGACAGCGGCGCTTCCCAAGGACAATTCACTCCTTCCTAATATAGGTCTCTCCCCATTCTCTAAACAGGTGATGCAGAAACTCCTTAAACTAAATACCAATCAAAAGCAGCTAAAGTTAGGTAAGCATCTTGGCCAGCACGTCCTCAGGCTCTCCCTAATCATTTGCCATTTTTAAAGTTATCCCATCTTATTCTGTTTTTCCTTCCTGGAGGGCATGAAGCGAGTGTTACCATTCGTAACGCCAGGCCTCATGACAGAGCAGAAAATATAAAACACAGAGGTAAAAAGGGTTATATGTTTGGGAACAAAGCTCCATCTCCTATTCCCAGCTGTTCCCTCAGGAGCAGTGGCAACAATGTTTGGTGTGTGTTTAGATTTCTGCTGCCGTGAGATTACCGCTGATTTAAGCCAACATACCCAACTATGCTCCTTCTGACACCTATCTGAGAAGCGCGGGCAGTACTCAGCCCACGGGCTGGCCATGCTGGATATAGGACTTGTCACGTTTGCAGGATTCTTCACACGTTATTCGCAGCCCTGACATCTGCCAGGTTTCTGGGTTCATGGAAAATCACTACATATGACCAAGGCAGTATGGACGAATAATTATGTCAGCTCATCCCGGAAGGCTCGCAGCACACTGCAGATGTATCTACCTCCTTCTGAGCACTACTTTGCTGAATTTGAAATAGCAGCTTACAGTGTCCTACCAAACCTTTGCTGCTCTGCAAGGAGGTGATAATGACTGCCAGCAAGTTTATCTTTGATCCAAGGTAATCACAGACAATATGAAATATATAATGCACATGCCGAACACTCTTTTCAGGCCTCGGCACCAGAAGAAATGGATCCCTTTCGTGTCACAAAACCAACACTGGAAGCAACACAAGTACTGGCCTAGGGATGTAAGGGATGTAATAGGCAAGCTTAGGAAGTGTGGGTTAGATGAATGGACAGTGAGGCGGATTGAAAACTGGCTGGCAGATAGAGCTCAGAGAGTTGTGGTTAGTGGCACAGAGTCTAGTTGGAGGTCTGTAACAAGTGGGTCAGTACTGGGTCCAGTTCTGTTCAACATATTCATCAATAACCTGGATGAAGGGATAGAGTGTACCATCAGCAAGTTTGCTGATGACACAAAACTGGGAGGGGTAGCTGACACACGGGAAGGCTGTGCTGCCATACAGTGTGACGTGGACAGGCTGGAGAATTGGGTGGAGAGAAACCTTATGAAATTCAACAAGGGCAAGTGTAGGGTACTGCATCTAGGGAGGAATAACCCCAGGCATCGGCACAGGTTAGGGGCTGACCTGCTGGAAAGCAGCTCTGTGGAAAGGGACCTGAGAGTCCTGGACAACAAGATGACCATGAGCCAGCAATGTGCCCTGGTGGCCAAGAAGGACAATGGCATCCTGGGGTGCATCAAAAAGAGTGTGGCCAGCAGGTCGAGGGAGGTTATCCTCCCCCTCTAGTCTGCCCTGGTGAGGCTGCATCTGGAGTATTATGTCCAGTTCTGGGCTCCCCCTTCAAGAAGGACAGGGAACTGCTGGAGAGAGTCCAGCAAAGGGCTATGAAGATGATTAGGGGACTGGAGCATCTTTCTTATGAGGAAAGGCTGAGGCACTTGGGCCTTTTTAGTCTAGAGAAAAGAAAACTGAGGGGGGATCTTATCAATGCTTATAAATACTTAAAGGGAGGGTGCCAAGTGGATGGGAATGGTCTTTTTTCAGTGGTGCCCAGTGATAGAACAAGAGGTAATGGGCACAAACTCAAATATAGGAAGTTCCATCTAAACATGAGGAGGAGCTTCTTTACTTTGAGGGTGGCAGAGAACTGGAAGAAGCTGCCCAGAGAAGTGGTGGAGTCTCCAACTGTGGATATGTTCAAAAACCACCTGCACACCATCCTTTGCAACCTGCTGTAGGTGACCCTGCGCTGGCAGGGGGGTTGGACTAGATGACCTCCAGAGGTCCCTTCCAACCCCAACCATTCTGTCATTCCGTGTGTAATACAGTAAAACTCATCCACACTAGTTGAATTTAACCATTTTGTAGATCTGGAGGGTAACATTTGGGTTTTGCAGTTTATTAAGAAACAAAAAGCTCTATTTCTGAGCCGGACCTGATAGTGAAGGCAGCACACTGTAAAGCCTGTTAGGTACACGGCTCACTGGCAAGAGAGACGTAAGAACTTAGGGAGACAGCAGTGGTCCTGTCATCCTTTCTGTTCTTCTGGGGCAAAAAGGACAGGATGCACATTTTCAATAAAAAATCAAAATTGCACCAAGAATACACCTAGTGTAGAATCAGTTACTTTTTCTAATGAAACATGCCTAGAAATACCCAAATACTGGCTACTGGCATAAGCCAAAGAAGGAATATTTTTCACAGCAAGAATTTGAATTGGCTTGGGAAAGAACACTGAGTCTCAAAATGTCCTTCAGAGTAATGGGCAAAGACTTACGGCAAACGATAAAATAGTAAGTTGGTGGAAGGTATCTAATCCAATGCCCATAACTGTTTATGAGGTAATGCCTGTATCAATAATCTAAAGAAGGGGATTAAACAGTACATCAGCAAAAGATATTACACCCTAAAGTCAACTTTGGGACACCAACAGGACTGCCAAAAGAGTCCAAAAGAGTCTTAAGGAGATTAGCACATGGGTAGGAAATAATGAAGCAAGATTCCAGATTTCAGGAGGATGGTTGTCAGTACAAGTATGCAATATGAGATATAAATGAAGTGGGGAGGGGAAGAGAGAGAGAGAGAAGGGAGAGTGAGAGAGAGGAGAGATTGATTTTGAGCATCACATGCAGAGGAAACACATCACCAAGTCCAAAGAAAGTGTCTCTCCCTGTCTGTGGGCTGCAGGAGCAACAGCCCCTGGAGCACGCTTCCAGCTCTAGGAGGCATTACCAGAAGGATAACAACCTGGTGATTCGTGACCAAGTGGCAAGTACAGCTGACAGCAGGGCTGCATGCAGCTGCAGTGGTGACACGGTGGAAAGGCTGCCTGGCCCCCATCACCTGAAATGGACTGTGACCAGAACTAATGTGGACAGGCTGTGGGATGCTTGGCAACCTGCCCTGAGCCATCCCTATAAATCTCCCTCTTTAAGAAGGTGAGGAGGAGCAAAAGCAGTGTGAAATTAAACTAGTTTGGATCTGTAGAGAGCAGATACACAAAGGCTTGTCAAAGAGGGGAGCAGGGTTGCTGCATATGAGGAAATGCTTCACAATAATGGGTCATGGGGAATAATCTCTCAAGAAGGGTTAAAGATGACCCATTGCTTAGGATATTTGTGGCCAGATCAAGGTAAAATGCAAATCCAATGTACATTAAACAGTAATCTCTGCACATCTTTAGCATTTGCACTGTGTATTTGTGTGAGGATAGTCCCGGGCAGGTAGTTTCTGTAACCGCTAACCACTTGTCAAGGAAGGAGGAGACTGTCATTACACCCTCTCGGAGTCCCAAGGCTGCCCAAGCACCATGCTGGTGGAGCCCCCCGAGGCAGACTTTCTTGCACTCCTTCCCTTCAGTGCTCTCACTGCGCCACATGCAAAAGGCCTGGCCTTGGAGGCATGAAACACGGCATGGACACTTGGGCTAGTGGAGTTGCTGGCCCCATCTGCTGGGATGGCCAGGACCTCAGAAGGAGGAGACATCTACTTTGGCCGTGGACTTGAGAGAGATTTACGGGCAGCAAAAACAAGCTTGAGATTTGGGAGCCCTCCATTCCACTCCAGGCCCAAGATGGGAGGAAGAGGAAGGGGAGGAATCTTTTTTCCCAGTTTCCCCAAAGCCTTTTTATCCCCATTTTGTCCTTGTCCCAGTCTGTCTTGTTTGTCCTTCCCAACTTCTTCTCATAACTTCTCCCCACCCTCAGCTTGCCACCGTGGCTCTAGTTTCCAGGACCATCCATTTTATGATTTCTACCCATCAGCAGTAGAAATGTCCAGACTTTTAACCATCTGGCAGACTGCAGAAATGAGATTTGAACACATCTGACTCCACATAACAAAGGGTTAGTGTAAAGCATATATATCAGCCAGAGCATTGAAAATGCATTTGGTACTCTTTAGTTTGCTCTTTCCTGCTTATGAAAAAGATAATTTTTGTTTAAAAATGGCCTCACTTAAGGAATTATCCATGCCATTAGTCCCCAGAACAATAGAGATTAAAGTCGCTAGACCATCCCCTATCAAAATAACATACTTTTCTTTGAACATGTCATTAACACTGTTTTCCATCTGGCTGTTGGCAGCAATCTTGGATTTGCTCCGAATTGCTGAAAGTTCATCAATTATAGTACACAGAAGCCATTATCTCTCTTTTCCTTTAGCAAGGAGGTATTTGCTCAGGCAGAGAGGAGGTAGAGTTCAAGAGAAAAGGAAAGAAAAAAGAAAAAAGAAGAATTTATTCATGTAAACTCTATGGCAATCATTTGGTTACAATCCAGAATTAAAAACTTCTGAGAAGTAAATCACAATTCCTGCATATAAGGAGATTCTAGCTTTCAAATACAGTCGTGATTCTGACATTATTACAGATAACTGATGTATGCTGACAGAGGATGGAAATAACGCACCAGATTTTAAGCCTGGTACTTTGGGGGCTCAGTGAACGAGCGCTGGTGCGGGGGAGCGTCACCCACATTCATGATAAACTCAGTTTCTTTATTTCATGAGAACCCAGAGTAAACCATGGCTATCGTTCAAACAGGATTTAGCAACTGTGATCCAGCTAGCATAATGAGTAAGAAGTGTAGTGAAATTGAAATAGTGGTGTTATCCTGACAGTACAAAACAAGGGGAAGAGCTTTTAAAGTTTTGCCAGAATAATGAATGAAGTACACAGTGAGGGGTAAGCAAAGGGGATGGGACTTACAGCTACTCAGCAACAGCAGTTTCAGGGACTGCTGACACCAATGCTTTTTCACATCTGTCACCAAGGGACATTTGTAACCCACAAGATGAGAGCCTGCATGCAGCAGTTATCCCGGAGCAGCTGTCAGGCACCATGTTTGCATCTCAGATAACCCACGGTAGCTTGTTCACCTCTGTGCACTGGGGCTAAAGGCACCGTCTTGCATTCAGAGGCCACTGCAAGCAATATGTCCATGGGGTCATCACCGATTCATACCTGTGGGAGGTTGGCTCACTAGCCAATAACTATCAGGAGCAGTTATTCCATATTTTGCCCAGGGAAGTTGTGGATGCACCATCCCTGGAAGTGTTCAAGGCCAGGCTGGATGGAGCTTGGAGCAACCTGGTCTAGTGGGAGGTGTCCCTGCCCAGGGCAGGGGGTTGGAACTAGATGATCTTTAAGGTTCCTTGCAACCTAAACCATTCTATGATTCTACAATTCTCTGATTTTCTGGAGGGGATGGGAGTATGTTATCAAATTGACTCCAGTGGTGACTTACTGTGATACAGTAGTATTACATAATCCATATGGATCCCCTCCACAACTAGGCTGCAATGTGTCTGCCATTAGCTTATTTCACATGTGACTTTGGGCAAAGCTCTTTGTATCTTTGGCTCAGATTCCCATGCTCTCACTCTTAGCTGATCTGCCCAAATATCATTTTATAAGCAATGAAAGAAGTGCTTTAGCAATGCAAAGAATCCACAAAGACTAGGCTCCTAGCTTAGTCAAGACCCTAAAAAGATGTAGGAGGAAAAGTCTGGCTTTATCCTCCTTATCCTGGAGGATAATAATAATTCTACCCTCCTCCTCTTCTTGTCTCCCTTGCCTATTCAGGCAGAGACTGCATTGTGCATACAAACCTCCCAGCATAAAGAAGTCTTGACTCCTATTTAGAGGCTCTACAATTCCAGGAAAAATAACAGATTATATCAGACCCAGAATATGCTCCTTAATGAATAATACCAGTCAAAAACAATCCAGTTTAACCATAACACAACAGATCAGGTACAACCAGCAGCATCTCTACACTACCACAATTTCAAATCCAACATATTCTTTGGCCACCAAAGGAGCTCTGGGATCAAGTTTTGTAATACTTCTAATGACAATATGGGATTCTGTATATGGAAATGTGCATGTGCAACCTAATTCATAGCCCAGGCACATAAGTGCTAAATACAGGAGTAATTTTCAGAAACAGCTATGGAGTAATTCTTTCATTTCTTCTGAGAAACCAGGTTTTCCTGTATTGTAATATTAGGTACAGTTTTCAGATTTGGTAACCTCAATTTGACAGATTCAGAGGCAACAACCTCTAGTTACATCCACAGAACAAATGAGGTTGTACAGATACAAACCAGCTGAATGTGGATCAAAGTGTTTGATGCCCTTTGAGATTTTTTTATAAAAAATGTCCTCTTTGATTAAGCTATCTGGGACAAGAAGTGTCCCTGTTTTTCACCTTCTACAAGACAAAAGCAGGCTCTGTTCAGCTGCTGCTATTCACTTGTCTCTTCAGTCATCTCAGATCTCAAAATCATCACCAACAAACAGGAAAATCGGACCATCTAAATATACAGAGACCAAGTCTTCCACTGGCATAAATCACCCTTAATTCAATGAAAATTGTACCTGTTTACCCCATGTTAGACTCCATTCCTGATAAATTCAGTCATTTCTTTACATACAAGTCGTACCCTGGACTCTGCCTCTCCCAGTGAGGGCCAAAGGAACACCTGTAACTCATTTTTTTCCTGGGAACTGGTTCCACAAAATTCCCTTGCAGTGATGGCACAAGCTAACTAAAACCAAACAAGTAGTTTATCTTTGCAAATGAAGCTTCTTAAAAAAATAAACCCTTAAAAACCCTTAAAAAAAACCTTCAAAAAATAAATGTTTTATTGAATGGTCAGTATACACAAAGCATACATCATTAAAAAAAAACATGAAAAATCAGCGTTTGCACAGTATTTCTGTGACTACTGTTGTAAGAGTGTAAGATATAATGTATAGAGTTCAATGAATAACAGGGGGAAAAAATCACATTAAAAAATTTGTGTAAATGACGATTACTTTTACCCATACAAATAGATAACCTAGCAACTGACTTCTTGAAAACATCTCTAACCTTTCTTTTGAGTTTGATGAGATATAACTCTTGCCAAGATGTTTTATTTAACACCAGTCTAAGCAGCTAGATCTTTATGTAGCTTCCAAATGATGAACTAACCAAAGCAAACTAGTTCAGACTGACAAGCAAAGGCTCAGCTTCCTGGTGAAAACAGTATTCAGCACATTTATCCAACAGCCCATTTGGAAAGACAGCAAAAATGGTGTGTTTTCTAGAAGCGACCCTTAGCGTGCCTAGAATAAGAAATCCACTTGTGCTGTGTTTGAAAACTTCTACTGGTGACAAAAGGACCTTGATCCCCCAACAGACAAAAATCTTCCTTAATATTATGACTAACATCAAAAATTTTGCAGCTCCCAATTAAAATGACAGCCCCTTTCAGTGTCATGGGCAGGGTGAGAGGTGAAGCCAGAGCTGTTTGCAAGGAGTCTTACCTACAAACTCCTCTCCAGTGTGCAGACTCATTAGACAAAACCTATTCTGGAAGAGTGAGGGAATACACAAACCTCAATATAAATTTGAACACTTTGCATCCAGGCTCTTTCAACTATCAAAAACTGCCCAAATGACTGTCCAAAAATAATTTCTTCACTCTAATTGGGAATACTGGATAGCAAGAAATCACTTGTCTTGCTTTAAATCAAATAAACACTTATTTTCCTAACAGTTTGCCACTAATCCAAACTAATGGTACCATTTTCACAGAATCACGGAATCTCCCAGATTGGAAAAGACCTGTAAGATCATCTAGTCCAATCATTAACCTAACACTGAGAAGCCCACCACTAAACCATGTCCCTGAGTACCATATCTACATTACCCTTAAATACCTTCAGGGATGGGGACCCCACCACTGCCCTGGGTAACGCATTCCAATGGCTGATGACCCTTTCAGTAAAGAAATTCTTCCTAATATCCAGTCTAAACTTCCCTTGGCACAACTTGAAGCCATTTCCTCTTGTTCTATCACCTGTTACTTGACAAAACAGGTCGACTCCCACCTCTCTGCAACCTCCTTTCAGATAGTTGTAGAGCGCGATAAGGTCTCCCCTTAAACCTTCAGCAGTAGCAAACCTTATTAAACTAGGGTGCTGATCCCACCAATCACTGGGCACACACTCAACTTCATCAATGTGAGTAGTGTTACTTATTTCAGCCCTCTCACAGGCACTAAACATGTGTGGAACTGCTCGAAGATCAGGGTCAAAATTCCCCACATTTTGTTGAACTCAAACTCTGAATGTATACACCCTTTTTCTTGTCCACATCAAATGTTTTTTTCCTTTATGCTTAGGCAAAACACAAGGCTGTGACTCGGGTGAAACTAGGCATTAGGGAGCAACAAGAACACAAGTTCACCACATCAATTATGGATGCTTCATTCAGCTGCAAAACATAAAGCTCAATCCTTAGTAGCTATGGAATGAAGCTGCCCAAACAAAATGAGGACACACACATTAAGACATTCAAAACATTCCCAAAATTGGACAGGATCTGACTGGCCGCTGGAATCCAGCTCTTGCCATTTCTCATTCAGGAATGGAGCACAAGAGCTGCAAGACTGGTTACATTTTCTCCTGGTAGCAGGAAAGGCTGATTTCAAAATAGCACACATAAAAACTCACATAATGCAAATTAAATCACCCTTTCCGCAAAACAAGATGTCTCTGAATATTCATATTGCCATATTCATTTATCTTTCGCATTAATGTTCTGCACATGTTCAGGCAGAAAACTTAAATCTTAAAATCTGTCAAATGTTAATAATTCAGACACTTCCTAGAAAGTGATCTTCAAAGTTACAGCTCTAAATGTGCATGAATGAGCTGTGTCTGCTTATTCAAGAAAATAAAAGCAACGATACCATATGACTACCTGACAGAGCACAGTTAATTAAACACAACCATATCAAGAATGACTGTAATGAACCCTTCTACATCACCACAGCAATGAGAGATAGAAAAGACCATCACACCAAATAGTCTTTTCCCCATGTCCCATGCACTATACTTTCTCATGGCTTAGTTTTAAGAATGCAGTTATGTCTACTTTAAAGTCTAACTGAAAAGAGCATCCATGGCAGCTTTCTGAAGAATGTGTTTAGACCAAAGCAGACCCTAATGACATAAACAGAAATGTGAAGGATTTGATGTCTAGTTGGCTAGCTTTCCTATCCCAAAGACAGTATTAAAGTAGTGGCCTTCCTTGCACCCTTTTTCAATGTAGCAGCAACTTCTGCGTGCTGTTCCGCTGAAAATAGGCTCCTACAAGTTCCCTTAGAGAACTCCCTCTCCCTTGGAGATTTTTATGCAGCTCTCTTTTACTTGCATGCATACCCAGCCTTGCCCTCCCAAACTCTAACTCCTGTGATTAAAAAAACCTACTTCAGATACCAGTTTTAGCAAAAAGCATGAAACTGAGTTCTTTCTAATGTTATTTCTGGCGCTGTGGACACTTAGACAGCATGAAGAGGTACTAAATCCCCTTCCATTTTTTCAAGTCTTACTGTTTGGAATCCAGGTGACAAGACGTTGAGACTGCTTACGGGGGAGAAGCCGCATTCTGCTCTTTCCACAAAAACAACTGAGGACCAGAAGACTACGAAAGTGCTGGGTTTTTGGAAAACTTGGAGAGAGGGAAAGGACAAGCTCTCGTACTAATGCTAGTCATCCCAGTATCTAAACACAATGCAGAAACGCTGTAGGGAGGTATATAGAGAGGTTTGTTCATTCACTACCTCTTTACAGGGAAAGTGAGTTGTTTAAAATAATATTTAATTTTTATTCAGTTAAAAATAAATTGCAAAATGAAAGTTTTCTATAGAGAGCTGCTGACTGGTAGATAGCAGTCGACTGAGAAGAAACTCCATGAAAGAACTTGTAGAAAATGTAACATCGAGGAAAGACAGAAAGACAGACAGACAGAAAGGCAGTCAGAAAGACTAGAAGAAAACTTTTCACTCATAGCCTGCTTAGCATGGCTAACCTATTTATTTGATTAGAGCAATCTTATTACACCAGCAGTATTTTCAGATGGCAAAATCCATGTGAATGAGAAGCATGCAGTTTCAGCACATTGTTTGTATGTAAGGATCAGATGGCTCTTCCCACCTAAGGCATTGCTATATCAGTGTCTTTTTATTTTGCAAAAGAGAATTACTTTTATTCTCTAGAAGCAGCCCGGAAACCTTTTCCAAACAAAACCCCTAGATGATGAAATAGTGAGGCAGAAATAAAGTATCCCCCAAACCAGTCAGTTTGTGAGGCTGAAATGCTGTTGTTTATGTGTAATACCGCAAAATGTCTTGTTCTTACCAACATGTCATCAGCTATGCCTGCTAAGTCTAGCAGGTTCCTAGTCTTCAGTGAAGAAGGATAAGAAAAACACGGTAACAATAGTAATAGCAATAGTAACAATACAGTAAAAACAGTAGACCACCTTCTGAAATGTACCAAAACAATACTGTTTTTAAGGCAATAGCACAGTTCAACGTCTGCACTCCTATGACTTACGTCATACTATACACTGGACCGTTTCAACGGGATGCTTGTTTTGGCTTTGAATTTTTGCATCATGCTCATTTTCCTTCTTCAGTTGAACTTAATGTTTGCCAATGGCTTTCATGGAGCAGAAGTGGGGACATATGACTTCAGTACTTTTCAAGTAGGTGTATTTGATCAAGCATACCAAACATTAAGGGATGATCAAGGGGTTTTAACCTTAGAAAAAGTCACCCTCGAAATATCCACATACTTCAGAGCACATCTGTACAGGTGTCAGCAACAAAGACTGCAGGACTGACTCAGACAACATCATATAAATATCAAGGAATAAAAGAGCAATTTATAAACATCCAAGAAAACCTACAGTATGTATACATATTCTTTAATTTTACGACTCTCAAAACATCTGAGGACTCACAATAAACAGGAAACTAACCTTGATGTGAGCTGCTGGATCTGGGACAGTCTGAATCATGTCCTTTAACAGGCCAACGTGTTTACCAGGAGCTCAGATCCCAAGGCAGCTGCATAACCAAAAAAACAAAAGTCATATGATTATATTTTTAAAGTTTATTTTCAGTGGAAATCTCTTATCTTTTTATAGACTGATAAGCATCTTTCCTTCCCCAGACCTCCTCAAGAACTAGTACTGTTGAGGCTCTAAGATGTTTCTGTTTCCATACAGTTTGTTTAGGATATATTTCATAGGGGAGAAAGCAGTCAGCCTTGAAATTCTCACGGAAAATTGTTCTCTCTCTGTACTGGACGATTTTCCTGAAATAAGAACTCTGGGATGTGCTCTGCCCTGCACAGCCCCATTATTCACCTGAGATATCAGGGATTTCCACAATCCCTTCTTCCCAATTTAGAAACATACAGCAGGACTGACACAGATCTGCAGCTGATATAAATAAGTATAATTTCACTGAAGTTGTGCCCATTTACAATAACTGCAAATCTGGTCCAGCCGCTCAATTAACAGCACTTCAGAGCATGGATCTTCTGGGATCCCTTATCCATGTCCGGTAATAAAGTACAGAGGGGTTGAGGCAGGCGGGGTGCATTTGTCTGCATGTGCAGGGGGTGGGAGACCATTAAAACAATTTAAAATAATAACAATATAGAATGTAAATAATGGAGAGTACTGCTCAGTAACTAGAACATCAAATAACTGCTAATAAATTGGGATCAATAAGTCAGGAAACTAGAAAACATGTGGAAAAATATAGGAATGTGGATGTCATTTAAAGTACTCTGGCTTTTTCTCCGTTCTCCCTAAAAGCCTGGAAATTCCCATTTCTCACGCAAGAGGTTTTCTTTTGCTCATGACCTTGAACTTCTTTCATCTTTTAAAGCAGCGAGGCACTATCAGAAAGCATTGGCTCAGCATTGGCTTTTTTTCTTTCGTTATCCGTTCTCACATCTACACTAACTTGCAAATCAAATTGCAGATAGCTTTTACCTATTTACTCATGAGAAACATTGATAGACTGACTAACACGGAGTTGCAGCTTGCTCCAGAAGCAGTCCTCATGATGTAAGGGAACCATTTATAAACCATGGACCTACACAGTGCAATTAAAGGTATCACCATCTACATCTCGGTACATTTCCCCCTTACTACTTAAAGGAGCCGGCTTTGTCCCTCTTCGGATCCATGAAAACGATGTACTTAATTTGATGGCCTATTAGAGAAACCCCAAAACAAGGCAAATTCCCATTTTGTACACTTTCCTCAGGTATCTGTGGATGACCAAATGGGATACCAATGTGATGGGTTTAAGTGAAGATTTTTCTTTCCATGGAACTTAAATATCTTCAAAAGCAATAGACACTTGTTTTGGTAAAAGCAAACTTTCAGTAGCGATGTTGTTCAGATTTAAGTCCCATAGAAACAATGACATGCCTTTCAGTTCCCTTCCTCCCTTCCCTAGTAAATCCACACCCACCACATTATTCATTGGATTTATGGATTCGTATTTTAAGCTTTCGAAACATCACACACAGGATCTGGAAACTACTAAATTTCATTGAAACTGAACAGAAAAATATTTTGAACCCAAACATGTTAGATCATGTTTTCACAGTTTGCCTACTTTCATCACTGTGTTGCCATAACGGTACCTCACCCCCAGCGAAGAAGCCTACCCAGGAAAGAGGGGACTTGTCCTGCATCAGTGTTTATTTCTGCCTCTTGAACATCTTTGCTCAGTGTGCGAGTATGCACCGAGTCTCTTCTCCCTCTGCACATATTTAAGTTGGTTAACCCAGGTTTTTAGATCCGCTTTGGGAAGCAACTTCCAACGACACCTAGACTAAGAGAAGGGGCTTCGATGCTCCTTACAGAGCTGGGTGCCTCTGCCTCTCATTGTCCCCCAGAAATGCTGCTTGTCCCCTGCCCTGGAGCCCGTCCCCTGCACAGGACCAACCACGTGCCATCTCGCACTGTAGTGGAGATGGAGCATGCAGCACCCCCAGCTTGCCCAGCCTGCTACAGCTCAGAGAGCCGCTGAGCTGGAAAGGCCTGACAGCAATGCAGGGATTTCTGCGTCTCCTGAGCTCTCGCTGCCTGGGTGGTTCGCCCAACAAAAGCACGATTTTGCACTTAGGAAGCACGTGTTGAGCTCAGAGGTGTGGACTCAATTCCAGAAATGCCCCGTGTCACTCCAGGGTAGGAAACAGACTTTTCTTTCAGAGCTCAGACTTGCTTGAAGCTATTGGGGCTTAAGATAAGTTTTTTGAACTATGCCAGGCCCATTCATATCACATCTTTTCCCCAAGAAGACGGATTTTTTATAGAAGAGAAGATGACGGAGAACATTTGCAAACCAGTTGCCAATTCTACACCACATGGTATGGGAATCAAAGACAAGCAAATGTTAGCCAATATGAGTTGGAAAGATGCATATGCAACTGTTCTGGCCATTTGACTTTTTCCCCATACTGCTGTGTAGCGGTGATCCTAAAAGGGGGGGGGGAATTCTGCTTTAAAGTCAGCCTTTGGTAGCTTATTCTTCTTTCTCACCTGGACATTCATTTAGAGCTACTCTGAAGTGGGACATGTCCTAGTTTGCAAAAGGCACGACTTTTGTCTTTTTACTTCTGGAAATGATAGTCAAAAAAGCTGTGATAGTTTTCCTTGCTTTTTCCAAACAGAAATACAATTTTAATTATTTCAGCTCCACCTTTACTGGCTGGAATTGGAAGCTTCCAGACATCTGGTACTAACTTGCTGAACCAGATGGTATTTATTGCCAGAACCTCCTCCACCCCCACCCCAAATTTCATGCTGGTCATGTTTGTGCTTGACAGTATGTCACAGGGTCTGCACGTGGCTATGGATTTTGCCCCGCATCCCCTGGCTAGCCTGAATCTAATGTAAGAGCCAAAATGACACTAAAGCCTGGTTTAGGGAGACATCTCTCTTCAGGAAACTGAAACAAGGAAACCATAACACAAACTGAAAGTTAAGCACTTGCTTACATGCCTTCCTGATTTAGGGTTTAACCCTGGAAGGACATATTTGTAGTCACGGAGCAGGTTTTCTTATAGTTCCCAGTGTCCTGAGTCAAGACTAGTTTTCATTAACCCTGCTTCAGAGGTACGGGTCCCCATGGCACCCCACCTCGCAGGACGTCAGAGAGTGGAGAAATGGCAGCAGTCCTGGCAGCACCCAAGGGGTGGACCCTGCAGCTTGTCCTGGAACGTGGCCAGTCCATCATACCATCATACCATTGAAATGAAAAAAGGCCCTGTCACATAACGAGAATCCTTCCACATGAAACAAATAATCATTCATCAGGTCAGTGTAACCAGTGGGACTGTGCACGTCTGGTTGCCCAACTGGAGCTACAGAGCTGCTGTGGGGCTGTGGTGCAGCATGGATGGGGAAGTAACAGCTTCACAGTGGAGTTGGAAGCGCACGTGTACTCCCACCCCACAACCAAGGCACACCCACCAAATGAAAATAAGCTGTATCTTAGTTATATATGGGGGACACAGGATGTACTGAGCATGCCCCAAGGGTCCTGGGAGAGAAGGCACCAGAGGACAGGCAGGAGACTGCTGTGATAGTAGACCAGGGTCACATGCCCTGCCCACGTCCCCAGGAAAAGAGGATACCCACCATCAGGCTGTGGGCAGCATTTATACTCACAACAGGATCTGGCTTTTTGTACTGGTTTTCATCCCCCTGACGCATCCAAAGCATCACAGAAGAACAACAGCAAGAGTGAAAAGCAGCAAAATTGCTACAATATTGACAGGAGACAGAAATTCCCCTCTGATCTTCAGGATGGATTAAAATATAAAGATAAAACCATGTTATTGTATGAAACCTGCCAGACCTGGGTGTGCCCGGGCTACCCCACACAGGAGGAGACAGATAAGCTATGAAGTCTCTTGTCTTTCTGTGCACGCGTGCATGCAACCCGCGTTTTTGGAGTTATGTAAATACATCAAAGGGTTGCAGAATTATGTACAGCTCTAGAGCTCACCAGATGTGATTACATTTACAGTCATATCAAAAGCATTAGACTTTTTAATGTACACATATACTGCCAAATTACTGAGAGGCTGAGCATCCCCTCTATATGGAGGGCAGTATGTACCTCTCATACAATTTCTCACTCATGTTACCTTGCAGACAGGAACATAGGTCCATTTTCCTTAATTTGGCATGCTATGCTCACCTAAAAAAAACAGAAGGTTCCTCCCGATGTGTCCGACACCCCACACTAAAGCGCTGGGAGAGAGCATGACCGGGCAGTCAGCAAAACTGACGGAAAAAGACTCCGGGCCAAACTCCCGGCAAAGCGACGCCTACGCGGAGCAGAGCTTGGCTGCAGCAAATAAAGAAACATGGTCTGCACTGCTGTTCTGCTGGGGGTGAATGTGGCCCAAAGTACTTATCTGCAAAGGGAATAATATTCAAAATACAACCACAGTGTGTATCCCATACCGGATAATGAAGGGCTGCTTAATCAATGACAAACTAGATGCCAGAAATGCTGGGCCAGATTCCTGGTGCAGTGAAAGCGAGGACGATATTAAACAGTTACCCAAGCACCGGCTGCACGGGAGAGAGCAGCGCCAAAGCTCTACCTGCAGGAGAGTGGCTGTCTCCAAAGAGCCCTGTATCACTGCTGCAGGGACAGTATGAGCCTGCCCTTTACAAATGTGTGAATGTCAGGCAGCATGAAGAGCTATGCATGGCACACAGCACTGGAGATTTGCACACACGCACAGACACACACAGACACAGACACACACTCTGGTGCGATGAATAATACAGAGTGGCATTGCACCAAATTTCTACCAGCATAACTTTAGGATGTTTATCATTACTCACAGGAGGTGAATCCCTGAACAGTTATGTAGACTATCCCAAGTGAGTGCCAGCAGGACTTTCAGGCCCCCCTCACACTGTCATGCAACTGTACTTGTCACATATTTCATAAGAACTGATGTTTTTCAGCTGCCGGAGAACTTTCGAGACATCCATTTCTGGATTGTTTCTTCAGGAAATCTCTCTTTGTGCATCTGGGTCCTACCAGCATTGGTGAGACAGTGAGTAAAAGAGAGAAAGGTTGGGATATTCAAAAGGCAGAAAGACTATACACCCGCTCTCGGTGGTGCGTAGACACAGTGTAAACTCCTGCTGCTGTAGCTTAGAGCTGCACTTTTTGGTAGATGAATGCCCTACATGTGGTTTTCAGCCTTTCTGTGATTTGTGGACACCTAAAATCACTGGGAGGTGGTGGGAGCCCTTGTATAGCAAATTTAAGCCAAAATTAGGCTTGCTGAGCTTTAGTCTACAGATCTGAGGAGCTGCAAGGAGCACTAACTGAAAACCAGTGTGCAATCATTCCCCTCGTGCTTTATTCATCTCATAGGGCTTTATTGAAATTATTACATTAAGTTATTAAGTTCTTTAAATTAAGTCCTTTAACAGGACTAAGAAGAGAAGAGGTGAAATCCTCATCCACTGAAATAAACTGGACTTTTGCCACTGTCTGAAGCAGGCCAGAAATTCACCTGTGAAATTCACCTGCTCTGCCTTAGCTGATATGCGCAAAACTCAGGAGCAGAAGATTGTTACAAGCATGCACTTTGGAAACTGCTAAACAACCAAACAAAACAATAAACTTCTTGCACAGCATAGTGCTGTAAGCTTATGCCTCCCCTTCTCTTATACTTCCAGGTTTAGTAGGTGGTACTGTAGAGCCAGGTGAGCAGCTGGAGTCAGCTCCTGCCGACATCGGCAGTGTGCCGAGCGCTGCAGGGGAGCCCTCCCGGGGGCTGAGGTGCCCCATGGACCACTCTGTGCTGCAGATGCCTGCTTCTGCAGGGAAATCGCTCACCGAGCAAACCCCAGTAGTTATCTAGTGAAGAAAGGCCCAGAACTGAAGTCACATGTTTATATGTTTATAATTCAGCATTTGTGAACCAGGGCTCCGATGAGTAGACTGTGAGATACAACTCTTCCAAGCGGGGGCCAATATTGACAGTAAGCTATTACATAGCAGGACTACATGGCATGGGCTTAAAACTTTAATGTTTACTTTGTGGTTGGGTATGACCACTTCAGTTTGGGGGTTTTCTTTGCTTCTTTTGTTGTAACCTCTCTGCATTTTAACAGCGTCAACAATAAAATCCCGAGGAAAGATCCTGCTCTGCTCAAGAAATACTACTGCCAAGGCTGTTCACCTGCAGTCAGTGTGTATCTGCTGTTAGGGTAAGACTTCATGATTGCAGGTGGATACCATGAATAAAACAACAGTACAGGACAAGAAATCCAAAATAGGAAAATACATGTCAGTCAACGTTTCTACAACTTTCCATTCTCAATGAAAACTTCTTGTACTCATCCTGCCCTTGCATCAGTGGATGTGCTGTGCACCGTCTGATGTGCTTAGCTGCAGGAGTGAAGCAATGCTAAGTGGCACTGATTGTTACAACAGTAAATTAGGATCAACAGATCTGGGCTAGGGGAGGTTCCTAACCTGTCAATCTAGTACACTTCTCTTCTGTACTTATGAGCACATTAAATAAGTAAGTACGTTCTTCGGGAACAATTTAAATAGAAGAATAACTCATGGATAATTTTCCAGTTACACCTCTTTGGTAGTTTGGTTTGGGTTTTTTTTATAATATGGCATTATTTGTTTAAAAAAATCAATGGGAAAACCAAAAGCTGAGCGGGACTGGTTGGTTGATGGGTTTCAATTCTAGCAGCTAAAAATGGAAAGATTTTTCACTTTCAAGAAACACCTAAAGAAGTTAATAAAAAAAATGAGTGCTAAATATCTTTTTTTTTGTTTTCTGGTAATAAAGAAAACTTCCCTACCCCGCCCTCCTCTTGAAAAGTCTTTTGAGGATTTGGTTTTATCACTGGCTCATGCTGGTAGGTTCTTCCCCTCACACAATGTTAACACTATTTCTGTCAGTCCGAGCAGAGCGCTGGTCTGACTGGCAGCACACCACCTTTCTGACGGGACTCCCTTCCAGCAGCAGCAGTTCCCCAATGCTGCAGCAAGTCGTGGTGCCCCTGGAGCCCCCAGGGGAACGCGCGGCAGGAGGGAGCACATACCAGCTCGGTCTGGTGGGTAGGTAAGACCTGCTCCTGTTGGCAGCGGACGTGGGCTTGGCATGGTTCAAGCTGACCATGAAACCACAACTTGAATATTACCGTAAGCAAGTCAGTAACTGAAGAATCAGCCATGTGTCACCACCTGTTTGTGAAGGCACAGATGGCCAGGGTTTACAGTTAGCTCTGTACTAATAGCAATACTCTAGGTCCATAACGTCTGCGGGGGCAAATGGATGCATCTATCTGAAGATGTGTCTGTGCCATCCATGTCTATGTCTGTCTCTCCTGGAGTTTATCGAAACTGAAGATGGAAGATGGATTTTCTTCTGGGATACGGAGGTGATCTGCATACATTTTTCTTGGAGGGGTCAATCGCTCCACAGGGAAAAGACAGCAAATGTCCCCCTCTGCTTCTCTTTGAACATGGAGCAGAAGGCACATTTCTATGCTACCACCCAAAAGTATCTGTGCAGCTACTGCTTATCTCACGTTCCAGCCCATGACCTCAGGGGAGGATACAGCCCTAAATTAGCTCATTTACAGTAGGAACTTTAGACTACAGCCAAAAATATTTGTTTTTATTAGTACTTCCTATATAGTACGCCTCTGACCAATAACTTGTTTTATTTATTTTTTTGGCGAATTACCATGTTCTTATTCAAAGCCATAATGAGGATTATATATCAATGTGGAATGCAGAGCAGCTATTCCTGAAACTCCCAACTGCTTATAAAAGAGTTTGGAATTCCCCAAACACTATCTCTTCAGTCCAGGCCACTTACAAATGTGGTTAACATGAATGAAGTAATATCTTCAGAAAGGAAGGAGACTTTTGAGTCACGTCTGACACATTTAACTACACCAACCACTTTCCATAGCTCAAGGTTTTTGACTGTCTGTCTTAATACCATGCAGGGGTGTTTGATAATGATTACTCCCTGATGCTTATCCTGTTACAGGATACTTATATACATGCACGGGATAGCAAGGGGAGAGTAACGAATGAATTCAAGACTTTGTGCTCTCCAAGTGGAAAACCACAGAGGTCACCAGAAAAGTTCCCGGACCAAGTCAAATTCCTACTTGGTGCACTTTTCTGCCTTTCTGTTTCACGCTAGAGCTTCCCTGTTGGATTTCTGTGTTTAACTATTCAAACTCAGCTCAACCCCATGCGTAGCTGAAGGTGTCTGCCCCTCAGCTCCACAAGAGCAAGACATGCAGCCACAAAGTAACCAACAAGTAATTTCTGCCTGCAGATTATAATTATGGACCTTAGTGCTCCACAGAAATAAAACTTTCCAAAGAAAAACAGTGCATTGTACAAAACACAGGATGACATCAGGAGAGATATATAGTGACAAATAGTAGTTTCTAATTTACATTCATTCCACTGTTAAAGCCCAAGTCTGTTTCAAACATCTTAATCGATGCACTACTTAAAATTACATCTGCAGAAAGATATACTCAATGATGTCAAAAGAATTAATAACAAATTATTTTGAGGCTGAAGTCACAAGCTAAGGAAAACTAGTATCTCTTTTTGAAAGATAAAAGCAAATGAAAGTGGTTTAGAAGGTGAAACAACAAAATCCAATTCAGTAATAACAAATTACATATCAACCTCCCGTGCTTCGTGTTATCAGATCCTCCAACCCCGCCTTGGCTAGAGCACCTTTGACTTTAAGGCCATTGGTTTGACAAAGATTTATGGCTTAGCCAAAGCTGGTGTTCTGCACTCAGTTCTGGTACCTGGATTTTCCAGGCCAGAGGTACCTGTGTGAACCTGAAGGATGGCTGATGTACAGAAAATTAGGCTAGATGCTCTAGCTGCCGTCTAGCTGTCAGATACCTACGCCTCTATTTTTAATTTTGTTCATAAGAGATCTGTTTCTAATAAGCGCATGGAAAGTGCTAGGCAAGAATCAGTATAAGTTTTGCACCACACACACCATTGAGGTGATACATTCATATTTTCAACCCCGTTTCAGCATCTAGTAAAAACTGATGGCATATATGTAATAAGCAGAAAACAGAAGCATATTTAAAAAGTCATAAATAATTGTGTGAACACCTCACAGACTTCTCAAGGCTACTTGATTAAATTTGCATAATCAGAAATTACATACACCACACACATTCAATAATTATTGAGTACGTTAGACTAGTACATTATTTACTGCAGATTATCCAACAGTTTTGCCAAACCTAGAAAAGTCCTGAATTGCTACAGTTAAAAACAATATCCAGAATCTGAAGAATCTTAAATTAGATTTATGGGAGAACTAAAGTGTAATGTCACTTAGCTTAGAAATATATGAGCAAGAAATAAAAAATAGTTAACATTTTCTCTGCTTTCAATAAATTTCCTCGGTTGTCATATTCAAGAAACATATATGCTGTTCAGGAACAGAATGTACTGGCACCGAATCTGTTGCGTGCAAGCACTCACTTTGGGGATGCAACTAATATTTCAGTAATCTGCATTGGAAAGTTGTCCTCCTTTTCTCCCCCCGGGTTTCTGGGGATGCTTCTTGTTCTAATGAGGAAAATCATTGTTTTAATGAACAATATAATTTTATTGTGTTTTTTTTTTCTTTTTTTCCTGTGTGTATGGACTCACTCTTGTTGGTCCAGGGTGCTGCAAAGAGGAGAGACAGCTATGTGTCCTGGGGAACTCACCCACAAGATAGCTCCATTGAATGCCGCCTCTGAAGCTGTCTCAGAGCATCAGTGAGAAGAAACTGCTGTAGTGGCCCAGCCTCTATCTGTACACCCCAGTCATGCCCTACCAACCCTTTTCTTCTGCTGTGGCAGCTCACTGTGGGGCTCCCTGTGCCGAATCCGCTCATCTGCCTCCTTCGTGGGTGGGAGAGGTAGATGCATCTCCCCTGAGAGGTTCCCCTGGGGAGTGCTGGGCCCAAAGGGAAAGCAGAGATCCTATCAAGCCCTAAATTGGGCTCGACAAGAACTTCTGAAGCAAGTTAAATCAAGAGCAGACTGTGTGAATATAAACTACATTCCACAGCCGCTCACTGAACTCTACTGCCAATCCCTGTCACAGAGAAAATGCCCACAGAGATTTGGGCACATCCAAGCCATTAGGTCTGTGGACCGAAGGTATTCCAGAGAGTGTGTAAAATGGTGCCATATGTGGAAACTTTCCAGAAAGAGGCTTGACCTAGCCATGGACACTCACTGAAAGTGAAACAACACTCAGCCAAATAGTCAGCTGAGGTGTCTGAAGCACATTTCTCAGCACAGCTTTGTTTTTAAAGACATCTGTGGTGCCTGCTTCCCTTCTACAGCCATGTATGGGTGTTCTCTACATCAGCAAAAGAGGGCGGCTCAGCGTATGGGATGTCAGCAGCAGAAGGAATGGATAAGTCCTCTGTGAAGGGATAAGAAAAACACAATAGAGAGGGTGCTGGAGAAGCGTGGATGATCCTTCACAATCCCCTGCAGGATTTCCGTTGTTTTGAAACTCCACACTAAGGATGGCAAAGGGACTTAATGGGGAACAACATTAACAACCAATGTGATTGGCAACACCATTTTTTTCTTGAAGTATTTTTAAGACAAAGTGTAAGTACATGTGACGGTCCTTCTTCAGCATATTAGTAAGTTAAGCCAGTTTCCCGTGGAAATGATCATTTGACTAGAGAACGGTCTTTGAAGTTCTTCAGACCAATTTTCCTTTGTGTTACTAAATGCTTTTTACTCCTCTTGTATGTCCTTGGCATAAACCCCTTTTTTTCTGTTAGTTTAATTTCTCTTTTTACTTGTGGCACTTTCATTTCAGATGTTGGAAAGTAAAAAAAAATTTAAAAATTGGAACAGCTGTATAAACACAAGGTATTTAAGAAATAAAGTGACTTCTATTAAATGTTGACTTGCACTGCAGAAAGTGCTACAAAAGTATCTACCAGGAAGACTGGCACTTCCACTGCAACTTGAATCTTGCTTTATCAATAAAAAATAGTAATGTCTTATAAAAATAGAAATACAAGAGATCTTCAGCAAGGAAGTACCTTGGAAGGATATGTCATCTCCAATAATGCTTTGATTTGTGACCTTCAGAGCATTGTTTTCATTTTTATTTCAAATGCATTTGAAGAATGTCTATAAATAGCCAATACTGACTGAATGCATAATTTTATGCTCATTTTTTCAGCATGTGGATTTTCCAGTAGTTTGCTAGATGAAACATGGACCTGTCGCTTGTGAAACTGTAAAGTCTAAAGTTAAGTGTTTAGAAAAATAATATTTTGCAGATCTAAATGTATTTCCTAATAGTGTAAAGCTGTAACAAAATTTATAGCATGTTATTGAACCTGGACTAAGGAAAGATGCAAGTTTGACTCAGAAATGTGAAGAAACAAATTTCACACAGAAAAGACACTCGTGAAACTCCGCAGAAAACTCCTAGTTTGTTATTTCTCTATATGAGAGTTAAGAGGAATGTATTTAGCTCACCGAGCCTGATTTCACAGCAGGCAAAAAGTGCAGCAAAAGCCACGCATGGGGTTTTGCCTGTGGATAAGTGAAAAAGAAATATTAACAATTATGAAGCATTGCACTTACAGCTGGAGAAGAAAAGCAATTACAGGGTTAAAGCAGGTTTTGCTGACCCCATGTGCAGAACTTTGGAAGGCCCCAGCGTGGCAAAGAGTTACAGATGCAACCACCTCTGCACTTTGGAAGTAGTTCCCCCAAAGCAAATGGGACTAGTTTTAATGTATAAAGACAAGAATAGGTCTTTTCAAGGATAAGGCTGCAGTTATCTTCTTACTTGGCTTTAATTAAAAATCAGGATTTAATGGAATAAATACAGCTTATGGTCCAGACTTTCTGTAGATGTAATAGAAAGTTTGGGAAGGGGATACATGGGGGATTTCTTAAGCACTGGGGCCCTTTATATTTTGTTATTCTGTAATTAGTTGTTTTTATTGACATACGGCATACAGATGGGCTTATACATTGCTATAGAAATACGGCAAAAGTTTATTATCTTGCTACATTTATTGCTGTGCCTTCCATCATGACGGTTCACAAAAGCACATAACTAGCACATGACCCAGTCCCATTTACATTAAAGTATCAGCAAAACTATCACAGATTTCAGCCACGCAGGATCAGACTCCAACCACTATATGGGTATACACATGTGTTTCACCCACTGCTGAAGGGATTTGTGCCTGAAAGGAAGCAGCAAACCTTCTAATGGAGAACGCTGTTGCAGAAAATAGCTAATTCCCAGAACCAGCAGAAATACGCGGCAATTGTAGAGATAGGAATAATTTAGGTTGTCTCTTTAGCAAGGAAAGCCCAAATAATGCCTTGCCCCTATGAAACTGGTACGTTCTGCGTGGTATTTGGGGGCTGGTGCCTTCAAACGGGAATTTTGTTACAGGAATTTACCACACGTTGCCTGCACCCCAGGCTGGCTGTCTACCCTTTCTTTTGGTTCAGCCATACAAAGGATATCTTGTCACAGCAGAATTAACCTGAAATTATTTAGCTCTCAAGAAAAGGTTGTTCCAATATTTTTATAATCAAACTTTCTCCTTTGTTCTCTCTCTCCAAAGCAACAGAACCCATCTCAAATTCTCCTGCTAAAAAATGATGAGACATAGACACGGAACAATTTTGAGATTTTCTAGTGGTTCAAAATCTGATTGTAGAGTCCAAGTGTAGAATAAATTTTTATATACCTCTGCACATTTGTTTGGATTTCAGCCACTCTTCCCTAAAGATGCAACCTAAAGCAAGACCCTTCAGTACGTTTCAATGCAACAAATAATTCCCCTTCTTTCTTCCCCCTGCCCTCACCACCATGCTGCACATTTCCCCAGGTTACCTAGAAACACGTAGAAAGTGCTCACATTTTTTTGCAGTGTTTATGTCTAAAATCTTCTTCATTTCCAGGTCTCACTCCCATTCCTATGCTCAGCGAGAGCTGACAAATGTTTCATCCAAAAATTATTCAACCTTTCCCAACATTTTTTCTTCCAAAACCCTCTGGATTCTTCTGTGCTGATTCGGACCAATTTCAGCACCAACCAACAGTACTGATGGTCATTTGAGCATATGGCTTTTGTGTCAGGTGCAGAGATGCTGTAAACAGGTAGCGTGGCGGGGCTCCAAACCCAGCGCTGCCCTGGAGTTTCCCATATGGTGAACTCCAGGCCCAGTAATGGACATCAGCAAAGGGGACTCAATCTAGATAGCAGAGGTCTACCAAAATAACTGTGGTGTTGAACTGTGAGCCTTTGAACTGCTTTCTGTTTGACATGAACTTACTTACAATGTAGGCCAACTTATACCTCTAATTGTATCTTAGTCATTTGCCCCTCAAGAAACCCTTTCTACTTCTTATTAATCAAAACTCCCCACAAGATATCACAAATGCACAAGATATCAAACCGCACCAAGTCTATCTCCACCTGCTACAGCACACAAAGAAATCCCAGCTCATGCTAGAAGATGCTGCACGCGTTTAGCAACGCCTCCTGACTCTACCAAATGCTCCCTGCAGCACCTCTGTCTTCATGTGGTGGAACGCACATGAGCTCTGGGGCAGAAGAACCACAGAACAACTGTGGTTGGATGGTACCTGTGGAGTCATTTGGCCTGACCTCTGGCCCAAAGCACAGCCAGTTATAGCAGGCTGCTCAGGAGCTTGCCCAGCCATCCTCTGAGTATCTCCCAGGCCAGAATTCCACTACTGATCTGGCCATGTCCTCTAGTGTGTGGCCACCCTTATGGTGATTTATTTTTTTTCTGTATTTCTAGTCATAATTTCCACTGTTGCAACTTGCGACTCTAATCACTTGGACTTTTGCTGCACAACTCTGAGAAGAGTGTAGCTCTGTCTTGCTCTACAGCTTTCCATTAGGCAGCTGAAGACTGTAGTATGTGTTTGTCTATTCTGCAAACTTTGGACCTTTTCCATTCATGCTTTTGATCACTTGCTTGATGCTACATTGTCTTGCTACAATAGTCAGGTACTAACGCAACTCAGTTCAGCTACAAAAACAAAGAGCTTTAGTGTCTGTCCCTGTGGGTTCGTCTGTAGCTGTGTGTAGTTTTACAGGCATTACTTCAAGAGCATACAAACCCTTAAAAGAGTGAATCAGTATATACTTCACTTATGAGTGCCAAATAGGCATCGTAGGTATCTCATACTGACTACATGCTAAAACACCTTTTTGCCATCCACCAGTGAAGTAAAAAGAATAGACACGTGGCTGTGGTGTCCTCATCAGTTCTCCAAGCCACTGGTTTGCCATGTCACAACCAGCGTATTAACATAGCTTTAGTAAGTATTCAAAGCCCTGGTACGGTTCTAAAAGTTCATTTTGTGTTCTCTAAATTTACTAACTACTAGAAAAAGTCATATATGTCAGTATTAAAGATCTTTTTTAGACATGTTAGCATGTAGATTAAGATTTATGTTTTCTGTAACATCAGTCTTGCATTTCCTTAAACACTAAGGACTCCTGTACTCCTAAAAGAAAAGCAAAAAAAAAAAGCAAGCTGCAAGTTCAAAGAATTTAACTGAGTGATGCAATATTTCCTTTAAATGTAGATCCAATTTCTTCCACATTTTTATGTGCCAGGTGTGTATAAAAGTCAAATACTAGATCTAGAACAGCAATGGCCCTGCTTTTCAGTCAAATTAAAAAGTAAATCACTATCCTTTCCACCCCAAGCTTTGACTCATCTTTGCGCAACCTGCTAATGAAATATGGTTGGGACGAAAAAGAAACAAATCAGTATTGTTACTTCCACTGTCTTTGATGCTTGCAGTTGCAGTATGCCGGGATTTTAAACACAGCAACTTGGAAGTTTACTTTTAGAGTGTTTGCAGGACTGGTTGTATATTATCTGCATGCTTCATCTTCAAGAAGCTCATACTTTGCAGAGGAACCTCTTGAGCAGCTAATTGACTCAGTCTTATATAGGAACTACAAAGATTGAAGGCCCAGATCCTGCTTAGCTCCCACTCATATCAGTGGGCTTCAAATCTGACCCACACTAATACATAAATGAGCAGTGGAAGAGAGAGCACTCTGAGATCGATCGATACACCAAAATGAGGAAACCAAGAAAGAGGAATCAAATTCCTTTGCCTTAGAAGGACATGCATGGGGGGGGAAAGTTAACTAGGATGGTATTAGTAACAGATAGGCTGTTCTTCCTTTATGGTATACAGAAGTTGTATGTATTTCCTACGGACTCAGTGGTACACATGACGTAGCTGTAACGAACTAGATTTTGAGTGCCAAATGTCTCCAAAATGACTCAGGATTTCCCCCAGGCAACGTCACAACACCACTGATCCTGTAACATTAATTCCATCTTGCCTCAAGTAACCGGCCCCAACATCATTTTTCTCCTCTCCCTGCAGAAAGGCAGGAGGCAACAAGTGCTGGTGTTTTCAAAAGCACACAAAGTGCAACAATTTGAAAATCTTCATCCCACTTCTAAGGTCTGTAGGGCAGTTGGGGACCCACATATTACCATCTCAGGGAGACCATATTCACCATTAGCGGAAAAATAACATGCTCCAAATATCTTCCCTTTTCCACTGGCTACAGATCATAGTCCTGATGGAGTTTAATGGAGACAAAAGACCCTTCACAGGGGTGCTGCTTAGCTGGGAGTAAGCAGGGCACCGTAGTCAGGGGGTAAGGAACAATTAGGCCTACTTTATATTTGTGAAACAATTAGTCATTAATTAGGCCAGTTTCACATTTGGAAAAGGGGAATAGCTTTAATTAGAGTGGAATTATATCCCTCTGACAGACTTCAGAGGGAACTCTAATGGCAGGATGCAAACTATAAAGTCTGCCAGGCTTTTACAGCATTTAATAGCTTATGGAGCATATTGTAAGTATACAGTCCTTTCAGTATGTATAACAACCATCTGCAACAAAACCCCATGTCTCTGCCAGGATCAGAGTTACTAAATGGGGGGAAAAAGAATTTTAAAACAGTAACCCAATTCCCAGCTTGGATCAAGCATCTTCGTAACTGCATTTGGGCAGCTTCTCTCCCTAATCTAGAAACTTTTTTTTCCCATGGAATTCTTGCCACAGAATATAAAGAAAACATGAAGTGCCACTTAAAGAGATAAATATTTAATGTCTAGCTACAAAGTATACTTTTTGCTCTCAGTCATACTTTTGTTTAGCTATTAACTAGAGGAAGGTTCTGCACATGAACTTGCATCTAAATAAGTAAAATGAATTTAATTGATGCCTTCTGTTACACTGGGGCTGGAAACGGGCAGTGGTCTCAACATAAAAGCTTGTTGGGAACTGCATTTGTTCTGCAACTTAGTTTCCATTGACTTAGCTTAAAGCCCCTTACACAGGGATAAACAGCAAATCTTCCATTGCAAGCTGTGGGATCACTCCGATAGAGTTCAAAAAGAACTGGCTTTGAGGCAGGACAATCCAGCGAAAGACATTTACCTAAAAAAACCCCAACATCAAAATCAAGCAAGATGGAGCCATAAGCAGAGCATGTTGAAACCCTGCAGAGCAGAGAACAGGACAATGGGGTATTGGTGACGGGAATACTGCTGATATTTTTATTTCTTGATGGGAACCACTCCAAGCAAGACACTTCTTTTTTGAATTTTGGGATGATGACTTCATGGAATTTTTTTCAGTTAAAAAAAAAAAAAAAAAGCAGCTTTCAGCTACCCTTAACTATTAGAAAATTTACACCAAGTTTCCAGAGCAGTCTCACTTCAAACAGATATTGTAGGGACTGAGAAAAGCCACAGCTCCTCTCCCCAGCTTTGTGTACCTCCCCCTGCCCTCACAGCTCCTTGGCTTTTAACTGCTTCTTTTGGCAATGTTATATTTTTACATTAATAATTAGACATTCGCTGTAGCAGAGACTAGCATGGATGTGCCCTACTTTGCCCATGTTTCAACCACTGGGCTACAGTCTTTTTCACTCTATGACTAAATGTTTCACATAAAACTGGACCACTCCTACAGAGGGGATGGAGGGCGACCTATCTGACAGCACCCTTTAATGCTATGAGGATATCCTAAACAGGAGAGACCCCGTTTTACATCTGCACTCTACTTAAATCACAGTAGGGATTTGAACTGAGGTCTTGGTGTTCAGATAGCCCTGGAAAATGCATTTCCATGGACCAGTAAGGGAATGAAATTTGTGAACTTTTAAGGATGAAACAGGAAGAACTGAGGGACAAGACTTCCAACACTCGGATTCACAACAGTGTTAACAAAGCTTACAGAAGAAAAAAATATTATCCTAAATGTTTTAAAACACAATTGTGGACACCCACCCAATGTTGTGGAAGTCTGTGAAACAAATGAAAGGGATTTAAAAATAATAATTTGGGCTTAGGAACAAGAACTCCTTACAAAGAATTTCCTGCCTTTATAAATGCTCCCTCTTCTCGTCTCAACTATAGAAAAACATTATACTACTCGTAACTGAATCTCAGATTATTCAGGACTACAGATTTAAACCAAGACCTTGGGTACCAGTTATAAGCTTGCTGGAAACTGACAAAGGTGATGCCCCCCAGCCAGCACACTCTTCCTGCATGCACTCATATGAATTAACAGGTTAACAGCGCACCCACGATGAATAGTTATTTTCCATAATCACTGGAAAAAAACTAATTCTGGGAGTAATTTCATAGTCAGATATCCTGCTCAAGTAACATGCCCTCAGGATACGGGCTGTCTCTAACACAGTCATCAGGTGAAAGGCAAATAAAGGAAAAGAGCATAACATGTATGAGGGAACGCAGAGGCAAGTAAGGAGACAATTTGTTTCTTAAAAGAAGATGTTGCTTTCCATAGGAAAGAAGAAGAGGTAATGGCAAAGGAAAAGCAGAATAACACATTGGCCAGCTGTCATGTCAGAAGATAAGGGAGGATAACCAATATCCTGTTTTTGTGCCAGTCTCCGCTCCATTATACCCTTTAGAACAAAGTAACAACAGCATACGCTGTCTTATATATCCAGCATGTCAGGGGATTATTATGACCAGTATGACCTTTTAAATCCTCTCTTGTCTTGGAAAACTGCTTTTACTTTATGGCAGGCCTATAGAAAGGGAGCATGGCAGAGGGCATATGGGAAGTCACCATATAACCAAACACAGTTAGAAAAGCAGCTCTGCACTACCTGCATATGGGAGGAAGTTCCCTGTCTCTTTAAAACCGGGTAGACAGCCAGCTATGCCCGTGTGGACCTTTTGAAAGAAAAGTCAACACTACCTCAAATTTGCCTACAGACAGGCATGTATTCAGGTTGTTTTACCATTTTACCCCCCCCAAAAAAATATTTTTTTCAGAATTTTTTATATTGTCATTGCATTTTGTACCTTTAGGTACAATATTCCTCGTATCTATCACCGTCACCTTGATGTCTTGATGCATCACCTTAATTTGCTCATGGAAAACGAAACCACAGTGTATCATTTTGTTGAAAACACTCATATTACTGTCATTCAATTATTCAGAATGTTCTTAATTTTCACATTTTTTATCATAGTTGAAAGAAATGAGATAGGGGCATTGCCTAATCACCTTTAGTTTTCAAGAAAACAATGTCTCCCTGTCATTCCACTTCAGTAGTGGTGAGATAGCAAGGAAAGACAAAGATAACATTAGTACAAATATTTTCTTAGAATGTTCTTTCTTCCCATGGCAGCAAGAAGTACAGGCAACTGTCTTCCATGTAGGCTGGTGATTCTGTCAATCCAGTCAAGACAAGAAAGAGGCCAGATTTTCAGAAACTACTCAGCACCCATCTGATAAAAGACTCAAAAGAAGACAAGGCACACCTAAACTCATTAATTACTTTGAATAGCTTAATTACACTTTATTAAAGAAAAATTATTCTGACCTACATAACATTTACCCACTTGTTTTACCCAAACTTGTGTTTGAATGGAGCTGTATTTCCCTTGCACTTGGCATGGAACAAATCATGAAATAAAATCATTTAGCGCCTAAACTTAGGCTGGCACATACACCCTTAAACATGCAGGCTTCCTACCCGTAGAGTAAGCAACCTGAAGAAGCTGAAAGATTGACAGAACACAGCCCATCACCTGGTCCTGATTTCTTTCTCCAATACATGCTACACATTTCTTCTAGTTCTTCTGGCTAGCAGTATCTTCTGGCTTGATATAAAAAGCAGTAAGTTCTCAACCACATCAGTAAACTGGACATTGCTTCTGAGCCCTTTCTTTTTAATGGCTATGCTGCCACTCAGTTTTCCAGGCTCTCTCTGGCTGTTTGGAGCATGAAACACCCAAAGTTATTGCTGATGGCAATGGAGGAGGAGGATGGGTTACCAGTGAGCTCCTGCAGCAAAGGCTAATTGTGACAGTGACAAACCTCTGGAAAATACCCATCGAACAGCTGGGAGGTCAAAGGAAAGCATCTTGAGCTGTGACCACCAAGCCACCTTTGGAGCTACCAGTGTGCCTGGTGGGTTGGTAGCAGCAGATACACTCAGAAGTCCATTGAGCTGATGGCATCCATTTGCTTGATATTTACCAGCATGGAAGAGTCTCCATGTGGCATTGTCTGCAGCTGGCTCCCTTGTATACTGAGGTCTTGCATTGCTGAGATCTCTCTGGACGGCTTCTGCATGGTATGAAAACAAAATGTTGTCATGAAGTCCAGGCAAATTTATGTTGGGAAGGGGAATTTCCTGCCTTGAAATTCCTGTTGTCACATTTCCCTCTGCCTGAGCCTTTATCTCTTCTGCTCGTCTTGGGGAAGCCACGGGAATGAAAAAAACAGGAGACTTTGTCAAGAGCAGGACTGGACTGTTAATCAGCAAAATAAATGAACCTATAAAACTCATATAACCTTGCAGTACATAAAGTAAAACTGCCCTGGTGGTGACAGTTTAATTCTAACTACTCTCTGCCAAAGTTTTGTTCTGGGTATGAATACACAGGTTGTCCAAAGGAGTAGCATATGCCCCTTCTTTCCTAATTTTGAGACACTTCTTTCAATGCACATAGTTCAAGATAAATCAGATGTTAAAGGAGATATTTATGATCTCCAGAACTCAATAAACCGCATTTAGACTTACAGTACCTTGGCTTTTTCTGGGCTGAAAAGACCATAAGACCTCATGTATAGTTGTATAAATAAATGAGTATATGAAATTTAGTAACAGGAGCTCTTGTGACTCATAGGAGTCTTTGGAAAAATCCCCACTAATCTATTAATAATAAAGAATCTGTAATGCTAAAATTGCAAACCCCAGCACGTCCCCTCTTCTTAGCATACCAGAGAGACTTTTTTTCTGGTAACAGTAGCATATTCAAGACAGTGTAGGCTTGACATAAGCCTAGTTCAAATTCTGCAGCCGGATACCTAGAATTAAGAGCATTCCCATGTAAGATATTGGATATTCAGCAAAATTCTCAGCTCAATGTAAAAAGCTAATATTTTTAAATGAGATAAGCATGAAAGTGCCCAGTACAATCAATCAGAGTAGAATTCCTAGTGTTACTGGACTGGGTATCAAATTGTCTTCATTTCTTGCTGCTCCTAAATTAGAAATTCAGAGTGCTACACACATGCACTGAAGTGGAGAAGATGCTAGATAGGGGAGCTGGAACCTCTGTCACAGATGAAGGTGTTGCTGGTAGTTTGATACCAAACATTCAACTAGGACATAATTTACAGTATTGACATTTCACACACAGTGATTAGGTTTCAGAATTATATCCCATGGATAAATCAAGTGCTTTCTGCTTCGAAGAATTTTTTTTCCATGCTGCCTACAGATATACAGATGTGACTGAGTCACTTGGATTACGTTTCAAGGTTTCCTTTATAGGCACTGTGTCTAGGGACCTAAAGTTTTGACTATGCAGCATGATTCTGCTGCAAGGGGTGATTTCTGGAGCCAACTATACATCCAAGAAATTCAACAGCAGGTCACAGAGCTCTGTACCCCGAAGGGCACTATCTGTCACTCTTGCACTTAACTTCAGTACAGAAAACACACAGACTGTTTCCTACTTTCTGTCTGTTCTCCATTTCTGAGCACTGATGTGACCATCCCTTCTCATATTTCCAGGTTCCTAAATTGGACAAATAATGCGACTGGAAAAATACATATAATATTTAATCAACCATTAAAGGAACAGCGTTGTGACTGGGAGGCCTAAATTCCTTTCTTCTTTTCTTTGTTAGTCTTTGTGTATGTTTTGTTTTTTATACAGCGCTTCAGGCATCACTCAACAAATGATAATCTCCCCACATAGAGTCACGGTACAATAAACAAAGCTAGGTGGAGAAGATCTATTTAGCAAGGAGACCACGGTGGTTCCATTTTTAGCCTAGTTCTTCAAGCAGTGAGACTTGAGATACCACACCGTGTGCATATATGAGTGTTTCTTGACCTTTTCTTCCATCAGCTTAGGAATCACCACCCAGTTTTCCCCAAGTTTAACAGGGGTTTAATACTTGAAAATACTACACTGTATAAAGGCTGAGGGCAGCAAATAGCTGGGAGAAGCAGGAAAATACTGTTAATGCCTCCACCGAGTGGGAAGCTAAAAAGGAGCACCCTTAATTAGAATCAGAGAATCCACGCAGGACAGCACTGCCGAAGGGTGCTGATTCATTTCGCAGCTCACAGGCTGCTGGTACCTGTGGATCAGGATCACTAAAAAAATGAATTTGCCCATCTGAACAGAACCGCCCCTTTCTGTGCCCACTGTCCTGCCCACCAGACACTTCCCGACTGACCAGTTGATGCCATTATCTGAGCACTACCAGCACATGCTATGGTTGTCACCAACAGGTTCAGCTGAAGACTACTCGTGCAAGACAGCTGATGGATCACCAGAGCTGGATCTTGGAGGAAGGTCCCCATCTGGCACACATGTTAACGTTAGTCTGAGAAGCAGTGTTTGCTCCTTCAACCTGATGGCTCTGAGCAGTATTTTTCTGTTTTGCAACCCGTAAGCTTATATGCACCCTGTATCTTGAATTAAACTTCTTGTCACCATACTCTGGAGATGAAAAAGTCCCTTGCCAACTGCCACGTTCCTTCCTGATTGGACAGAGAGTTGTTAAATATTACCAATTTATTCAAGCAGGAGATACATTCAGAAAGCCAGTGCTTTGTGGAGATAAAAGATATACTCAGGTACCTCTGCAGTATCCAAATCTGTGATTTGGATGAGTCAGGAATTTTACCAAGTTAACAACAACAACAAATCTAGCAGAGAGACAAAGAAAGGTGTCAATTTCTCATAGTATTTTAGGCTCCAGTTTTCCTCACGTACAGGTTCTTGAATTCTACTTAAATCTCAGTGACAAGTGCTCCATACTGAATGCAAATATCCTGTTGTCCAAAGACCAAGGCACTTATGTACGGATACTTACACCTTATTCACATGATAAGCCCACTTTTTGTGACAATTTTATTTATTATTTGTCCTCAGTAAAGCTTTTGAAGAAAAATACTAAGCTAGGGGTCGTTTATGTTCAGAATAAAATAGGAATCTTTAGTGAGACTGTATGTGAAACAAATGCTTCTCTGTGAGAATATGGTTAGCAGAAGCTGCCCTCAAAAAAATTAGCACTGTTTGCAGCTAAATAATGTGATTGTATTTGAACAAGAAGGGAAAGAATGCATTTATATTCATATAACCTGAAATATTGTCAGCCTATACAGGAATGAGTTAGCTCTGTTAATACAAGGCTTTTCTTTTAAATGGGAATTATCTAGAAACTAATTTTAAGCTATTAAACTTTTAGTGGTGGCAGGAAGGCTAATGTTCTTCCTCATCCACAGGGTAACAACCTTTTCTCTCATGAAGATTTTGACAAAAGAATAAATTACAGATGTCTACTTTTCAGCCTTAAGAAAAAAAAAAAAAAAGAGGTTTGAGCAACTAAAAGGTAGAAAATAGCCAGAGAGAATTATGACCAAATGCCACATATTAAAAAGTTCTCCACATGTGGCCCAGAAAGAAACAGTCAATTCACTGCAATTGTCTGCTTAACAGGTTGAGCCTCTATCCAACTGGTAGCAATCAGGCAGGACACTAGAGTGGGCAGGAAATCTAAAATTAGGTTTTACTACCTATAATGGAGGATTTATGGGATAATTTAATTGGCAGTCTTGGGACTGAAACCCAAGGTGGGGGAACAAAAACATTTCTGGATATACTCTATGAACCTTTCCTGTAGTGGGCTGAAAAATAAAAGTACTGGGGAAATAACCTAGAGATGTAATATCCCCTTTCTAGTGCTAAGTAGGTGATGCATGGATACATGGGGGGGTAGGGGGTGGTTAACCAGAGATCAGAGATAGTAGGAAGTCATGCATTGACATAAACTGTTTTTTCTTCTTTTTAGAAGAATGTCCTGTGAATTGCTTCTTGTAGTGAAACATGTCTCCAACTGCACAAGGGATGATAAACAATCCCAGAGTAAACAGAAGGCTGTAATTCACTCCAATGCTCTTCTGACATTGCAGAGCATGAAAGCACAGCACAAACAGTTTATTGACTGCAGCAGATTGAACCCAGCCTTGTATTCACTCACTCCAGGACAGCCATTGCCATCCGCAATATTTGCTGAGCCACTTGTACTTCTGTCTCCCCATGGCACTTCCATGCTTATACAGACCTTTTAAAGTCAAACCTCAGTGAAGTAAGAGACACTTTATTGCCTTCTCCCTGTTCACCAGGAGAGCTTTGAAAGGGTTAACATTTAGTTCTCCTCTGGCTGAAAGGCCGTGCAGCTGAACAGGGGGTAACAGGATCCCCTTCTCCAGCCTCCTGTGTGTTCCACCCATGCCAGCACGTGCTACCGATGCATTTTCCATGGCTTATTGCATTTATTAGATGGGCTTCGTGCCAGCTTGGGAGGTTCAGAGAGAGGAGCAAGGACACTGCCCACTGTCACCTAGCGAGGGGGGATGCACTCCCGAGTGCTGCTGGCAAGTAATTCCCTGTCACTTCACCATGGCGCCTTACTGTAAGGTCCTCGAACAACATGGGTCCCCAACTCTGTAACCAACAGGGAAGCAGGGAACAGACCTACATCAGTATGGAGGGGCAATAGACCTACCAACCCCTTACAGAGCACATCATCTAACTCTTCTTAGTGCCACAATCAAATCTGCTCACAGTTTCACAATCTTCTGCTGAGATTCCTTTTTATTTTTTTTTCCTTTTGGCAAATCTAATAATATTTTAAAATGGCAGTCACTCACCTCTACTCCCAACTCCCAGAGTCGAGGGCTGCCCATTCCAAAGTTTTTCTGTAATGGGATCTCCATTGCAGACCTTTATGAAGACACTATAGCATTTGGCAAATGCCTTTATCTTTAAAACCCATGCAGTCATATTCTATTTGATGGTGACCAGTTTTGGGAACATGACAGGAGAATACACTTAGTATTATTACCTCTAGCTTATCACTGGCAGTGTCTAAAGGAAATGTAAACAATCAAGTCAGTATAACAATCCTTGATTATTATTCTTAGAATAGCAATGACATCAAGTTTATAAGCTATCACAAATTTTAAAAAAAATGCATTCCCATTTATTTCAGAAAGTGACATGCAGGAATAGGCTGAAAAATTCCAAGGCTGTCTCAAGAATTTCTCTCTCAGCACATTTCAAGCTTGATTGGTATGACGTGAAAAAATCCCAGAAACAAGGGAAAATTTACAGACTCCAAAAATCAAACTCTGCAAGAGCTCTGCTGCTATCCAGTTAGTCTACAGTAAAATCGGTCGGGCCATTTGGAAACCAGCCCATTTGAGAGGGTTACAACATCTCCAAAAAAGGTGTTTAAGTAGATCTAAGTGTAGCAGTCTCAAGTATGGGCTGATGTTTTTACCATTTTGCTTTTATTCCCCTCTCCTGTTTTTTGAACAGTAACATCAATCATCCTTCATTTCTTGCTTTTTATATTGTTCCCCTAATCTTGTTTCTACTGATTCGAATGAGAAAAATTCCACCACCATCAACAGGCAAAAGTTCTTGCAGTTTTTAAGCCACTTATGCTCCTTCAGTAAGAGGGCCACCACACAGCCTCACACAGGTAGACTTACATTGTTATAACTAGGAGGCTCTGGAAAGGTCAGCTCAGTATCTTTTCATGATACTGAAAATTTCCTTTTTGATAAATTAATTTAATTTACATGTCAAATTATATTTGAAGTTTACTTTATATTTGAAATGTTTCTTCCATAAACTTGCTCTTTTATTTTCCTCTGGCTTTATATTTTCTACCTTTGGGGATAACGTGATTACACTGAAGTAAAGAAGAAAACCTTTGTGTCTTAAATATGGCCTCTCTGTTGCCTAAACTTAAAATACGTGAAAAGTTTACAGACCTTGACAGATTCAGGGTGTGGTCCATCACACTCTCCTTCATGCAAACGCAGCCTACATCTGTAAGTTGCCTTTTCATGGAAATACTATTCAGAGAGCATTTCCATAAAAATTCACCTTGGCACTGTTCTGTTTCTCTTGTCATTCACCCAGCTGTGTTCCTTCTTTGATTGATTTTCATTTTGAATAAGGCATAACAGTCGTTTTCGGGGGGGGGGAGCTGGGGAAACTTTCCATTTTTACATAAGAGCAAACGCTGTAGTCAATGTAATAGGGATGCATGAAGCATCAATAAAACCCAGTGCAGTTGTATTTACAATCGGAGATAGTCTGAGAAAACAGTTCAACCTCCATCTGCCTTTACTAAAGACAAGGCTAGAATACAGCACACTGAGTCCCAAACAGCTTTCCCAGGAGGAAACATCAGGTCTTCTCAAGGGTTTGAGTCAGTCCTGGCTGAAGTCAACACATGTCCTTCCACTAACCTGAGTAGAAGATAGAGTCCAGCCTAGTTTCCCCAGGGACAAAAGGGGCACAGAAGAAGGGGAAGGGGCCACCCTCAAAGAAAAGAGCAGCTGGCCCAGATAGACAAATTAAATGAGGTCATACCACTGCCACTGATGCTGCTCCTCAGCCACCAGGTCCCAGTGACACCCTGAGGCACCGAGTGCCTCCCAGACCCAGCATCTCTACCAGCACACTGAGCTGGGACTGAAGTTTAACCATTGCTAAAAAACTTAACTACTCTTGCAAAAGGCAGTGCTGAGGCCAATGCAGAAAGGATCCCAGGCTGTCCTCGCGTCCTCGCTGAGCCCTGCACCATTACCGGGCAACGGCAGCGAGACAGACAGACAGACTTCCCCACCCAGGTGAGGCTCCCAAAGGCACGCTGGAAGGCAGGGGCTGCTCCTGTTGGGAGGACGAGCTGGTGCCCCACCACGGCGCCCGGGCAAGGACACCCAGTGCAGGGGCTCCCAGTGCCACACCGCAGAGAGCCACAGTGCTCCCCCTGGGCTGCAGCCACCGTGCCCCCCACATCACCATGCTCCTGTCTGTTCAAAGGGCACTGCGACCATGTTTTCCAAACACAAATACTAAATTATTATTTTAAATTATGGGTTTCATATTTTCTGAAGCATTTGCCCTATGCTGAGGCTGAAAATGGACAGTCTGTGGTCCCTTTTATGAAGTTGTTTTTATCCTTTCAGAACCAAAGTGGTAAACCACTAACGGCATGAGCATTTTTCTCATTATCAGTTACAACGTTAATGATTCTTATTTAAGCAGGCAGTATTTTAAAAACTTTCAGGCTTGCATGTTCAGTTATTAGACCTCAGACTTTTTATTGTGTCTTCTCTTAACAAAGTTCTTTTATAGTGTTAAATGGAAGAGGCCGTTTCAAGACCAGACAGCGATTTGCATCAGTAAACACTTTTAGGAACTTGTTGCTCCAGTGTCTTAGAACTGACTCATTTTCAAAATCCCTTGCCTGAAGGTTCAGTGCACTCCAGTGCTCAGGTCTAATTGTAAATAGCTAAATGTTCAATTAATATTGTGGTCTAGCAGCTGAAGCAAAGGCAGACTTTAACCCCAGTGCCAGTACCAAGATCCACTTTGTATTCTTGTGCAAGTTACTCAGCCCACTCTTAGAAAACATTAACTGAAACAAAGCGTTTCAAATTTGTTTGCCCTAACCCTCCAGCCACAACACGGTGTTAAGTCATGTCTTCATCTCCAGGAGTCCACAGCCACCCAGCCACAGACCAGCACAGGCCATAGAGGTTATTTTCACACAAGGAGCATAAGGGACTTCTGTTGGCTTCTCTTTTTCCTCAAGCCCCATCCCAATGTTAGCATGGAGGAAAACTGAGGCACCGTCACAGCTACCAAATGGCACTAGAGGAGAAGTGTCTTGGGTTGGAATGGGAATGGGCAAGTTTAGGAAGGGTAGAAAGCCAAGCATAAAGGCTCTGGCACCAGAAAATCAGAGCACGTTCATAAAACAGCAGCCCAACCTTTTGAAAAGTATCGAGCACGTATTACAAAGTGGTTGCCAAAGGGTTGCTGTCATCTCCAGGAAAAGCAAGCATGCCACAGATATTTCCCGTGCATGCTGATCCTGGGGGAACAGTAAAAGTTACTTATTGAACAGACCTACTCTAAATGTTCTCACTTTCATAATGCACATGAGTGTTTTCTCACTGCATCCATTTTTGCTCAAACCCATTGGTGGGCAGCATACCTAACTCAGCTTTTGTTTAAGTTCTTATATTCTTCCAAGATAATTGGCCCTAAGGGACTTTAATCTAAATGGAGTGTATCTTTGTAGGGACCTCATAGAGGTATTTCTAATATTTAATGGTCTCCTGAATTACCACCTTCCTCCCACTGTGAAGGAAATGGGCTCGCCACCGTCCGTTTCCCCATAGCATTCATTACTGCTAGCAACACGGATGTAGAAGCAGCATCCCTTCACCCATCCCATGCTTCAAAAACACAAGAAAGAAGAGGCAAATTATTCACCCTCCTTAACGGAGCAAGACTTGCTCCACATCGATGTGATCAAGCCAAGATTCCCCTCACATGCAATTACTCAAGACCCATCCATTTGGGCTCGCACTGGGGGGAGCTAAGGCAATTACATCCCGGCACAGCTTGCTGACTCAGGGTGGCTTGCTGACACGGGCACGTATCTGCCAGCGACGTGGGAACCTGAATCTGTCTATGTGGGGTTATTTCTGCCTTTCTCGTGCAGCCACGTCTCAGACCACTTTCTAATGCCTTCCAGACCACCGGCAGCCCGCACACCATATGTGGAGTAACACCGCCGTCGCCTAACTGGTTAATGAGTTATTCTCACAGCCTGCAATAAGGCTTCCCTTAGGAGCTGGTAGACATCTCATTGCCTGCCAGCAGGCATAGTCAAGAACCGGCTCTCAACTGCTGTCAATACCTAATTTAAAACGCTTGTAATTATAGCAGTACAACAGTAACATTTTGTTTACCTAAAAGCAAAGTTCCTCATTCATTCCCTCTGCCCCTGGCAAACAACTGCCAGATAGGCACACACACAAAAAAATGGGGGTATAATTGTAAAAACCATCGGCGGCCGTTCAGTTCGTAGCAGCCAGGAAAACACGTACAGCGTATCAAACCCCACTGCTGACCCCGGCAGGCCACCAGCTGCGCCCCTCTAGGGCAGGCTGTGCTCGGAGCAGCGGGACCCTCGGCACCCAGGTGCCACCTCTGTGCCCAGTCCGTGGTGGCAGGGAAATGAATGTGCTCTGTTACAGGCCGTGCTGCGGCGTGCTGCCTCCTCCTTGGGCGAGTTTGTCTTTTGAAGCTGTTTCAGCGCTGGTAAGAGGAGGCACACAGGCTTGCTGAACACAGCAAACTTCTAAACCAGCTCCACTCAAAAACTGGAGTTTAAAGTTTCCCCGTGGTGGTCTCAGCTCCCTGCCAGACAGCGCGAGCAGGGCTGAGAAGGGCAGACTATCTTCATGGCCATTCAGTGTCGGGTTAGTGACAATCCTGTGTGTTCCCCACGTTTTTCCCCCCTTTTCTGCCCTATTGAAATCACCTGTCTCGCTGCAAGAGAAGGAGCTGATACGTAAAAGGTGATGTACTTTGGCTGTAGATGTCATCACATCCAAAACGCCTTTCAGATTTAAAACAGAAAAACTGGGATTCCCCTGCAATAGGAAGCTACTGGGCCCTGCGAGGAATTAAAACAGGAGACCTTGACAGCAAATCTTCACTGACTCCTTGCTGCCAAGGACCTGGGAGGAGGCCAGAGATGGAGCAGGAGGGAGTCGTAAGACCTGCAGGTGTACGACCCACGTCTCCTCCTCTGTGAAAGATGAGCTCGCACAGAGAAAGTGGAAATTCTCCCAGTTCCTACAAGGGAAATTTTAATCAAGAGAAAAAGCAGTGTCTGTTTCCTGTGCTAAAAAGACAGTGCCTTTAAATGCTGTAGTAACTGGGGGGAATTAAGGCTTCAGGAAATCACCACAGTGAAAACACTTCCAGGGTTTTCCAGGCCCAGTGGAAACACGAGGAAGAAACACTTAAGCTGAAGAGCCCTGCCCCCTCAGAAGCCAACTGAGAAGCTTCAGCCACTTTAGCCAGGTCAAGATTTCATCCACTGAACAGAAATTCAGAGTTTTCAAACTCTTTAATGGGTTATTCTGGAATGGAGGAGGAAGACGAATTTATGGGTCGGTGTTTTTTTTCCCATGTAAAACCAACTGAAAGTGGTAAATAAGTTAAAACAGGCTTGTTTTTCTTTTCAAGCAGCAATGGTCCAAAGGAGAACAACAGGACTGACAAATGCCCATAAGCACATGTGGTGGAGTACACCACTGGTTTTGAGTTTCTGTGCACCATCCAAGCTTGAGCTTCCTACCAAACAGTTTAAAAAAAAAAAAAAAAAAAGAGAGATAGACATGAGAGTTCAAAAATTCAGTATCACCTACTTAGCTGTGAGTGACTTTTTGCGAAATGATTTGCCTGGCCAATCCTGTCCATGAGACGCAGATGAGAGTCGATATGGATGGGGACCTGGCTGGGGCAGGTCTGCAGCTGGTGCAGGAGAGCCCAGCTCCATCAGCCTCGCTGGGAGCTGGACGGGCGCTCAGCCCACCGACACGGGGGGTACTGGCGTCTCACGTGAGCATCAACATTACCACTTCAGGACTCTGGTTGCCAGTGGCGATTTGTTTCCTCACAGGTCCATAAACACTCAGGGCTTACGTCAATGTGGTTTCAGGCTCATTTTTAGCTTAGACCACTCGCTTCACACAGTCCAAGAGGAACCCGGAGTCAACGGTCAAAAGGAGCCTCGCTGTGCTTCAGACGAGTCTACTGATCTGAACTGTACTTCTGCAGGGACACGAGGATGCCAGAACTCAGCACAGAGAGCTAGCCAGAATGCATCCAACCGTTAACAGGCAGGAACTGGGAATCACACTTTTCCACTACAAATGGTAAAACTATCCAAGCCCAAATCCCCTCCCCACAAAATTCAAATGCCTTCTATTTTTTCTGGTGTTAAACATATGCTACATATGCCATACAAAACTCGCACACAATTTGTCCGGTTTCTAAGCAGGGGCTGAAGTGCAGCAAACATCCTTGCTCTCACTCCCATTTCTGCTTTCCAAGAGAAGTGCCAGAGAAAGTATTCTATTTTTGTAAGAGTTTAAAGGGCATGGTCAGAAAAGTGACTATGTAAAAATGGCACCTTTTCATCCAGCAGATCTGTTCCCAGTGAGTATTCTGAGTCATGTCTGCTTACTTTAGTGACCAAAATAGATTTTTACTACTTCTCACTCCTCTTTAGTCCTGCGGAACCAACACAGCAAAGAGGGAGTTATATAAATCCTACACTGGACCAAAACCTGTCGGGACTTGTTAATTAAGTACAAGTGGCAGAAGCAAGGGCTGGATGTGCCGCTGTGGGTGGCTGAGGGGGCAGCGCTGCTGCCCACTGGGTCCCCTGTCCTATGCCGGGCACGGCACATCACACAGGGTGGCCTGAGGGACAGAGAGAGGGGGAGAAGGGGAGATGGGGGTAACTCATCTTCCCTTCACCCCAGCTCCTGCACCCTTCAGCAAACCTGACCCCCCCGTCCTCCGTTCCTGCTCTGCAGCCCAACCACAGACTGAGCTCCCCAGGATCACGTTGAGGGACAACCGTCTTCCCTGTAAACTGTCATGGGAATCAAAAGCAAACAACAAACACGAAGCTCGCCCCTCTTCTGCAAAGCAGAGCTGCTCTGCAAGGCTGACTGCAGCTTCAGAGGTAAGCTGCGCTCCTTGCAGGGACAACTTTCATGTCAAGACACCCACCAGGGGCCAAAAACTGCTCCTGTGCCCAGGCCAGGCACAAAGCTTATGGCTTCTCCAAAGCAAGCTTTCCATAGCTGCGCTTTGAGAGATTTAAGCAAAGTATAGAGACAGGATGTATCATCCATATGGCTGGTAAAACCCTTTTTTGCAGGTGAGATACTGGACAAGTCTTAAAAAAAAAAAACTTAAATGGATATTACTATTTCCTTCACAACTAGAACAGAATCTTAATAGAAAGACAGCGGCATCAATCCATTCCTATCTCACTCCTACTTTTCAATTTTTTCAATGAAGTTAAAAGAGACAGCAGTGCAGAATGCATAAACAGGCTTTCCTTTGCTATTTCTAATGTTTCTATTGCTGGTGATAAAACTGGACCGTAAAAGGTAGTTTGACAGTAAAAATGAAACTACTATGTACTGGGTCAACTGTAAAATGAAAATAATAAATAAGCAATAAGATTAATTCCCAGTCAGACTGGTCTCTCTGCTGTACTTTTACTTATGTTTTCCCTTCAGTCTTGCTAAGATCAGCTGCTGAGGACTGCTGTGGTCCCCGGACACACAATTCGGTGCACTCGATGCCAGCCATCTGAAAGGCAAGATACCTGGTCCTGCAACCTGGATTCCTCCCTAAATTCACAGACAGAGGCTGCACCTTCAGTGACTTTCCCAAATTAACATCATGGTCTCAGACTGGCAAGATTAATCTTTCCTCTGGCTAGCAAGGGAACTTACGCAGTTACTGTCAACTAGATGCTTGATTTTCAGATGGCTACAGCTAGGTGAGGTGAATCCTACCCTCCTAAAACCATTTTTCAGTCACATCCCATAGAAATTACTTCTCCACATAGAGGAACCAAGATCCCAGGCTCAGATTTCCCCGTGTTCTTCATTTCAAGAGGGCGATGAACAGCTTTGCTGAAATAAAGCCTTGGTTGTGCCTACAAAGAGGTGCTCTTTGTGGTTTCAGGATGTTGACATACATATTGGTGACAGATGATTTGGCTGGTCTTGATTGCAAGAGATTCAGAGCATGTTACAGACTGTTTACTATAAATACATAAAAATACCAGAGAACTTACAAATGCAGCAAAGGTACAAAAAGCACTGGCCCAAATTCCTAGCTTCACATTCTGGGCAAATCTAATGAAGTTTGGTAAAGGCTCAAGATACTCACCAAGACCAAACTAGACCCTGAATTGATTTTAAATCCTTTATTTTTTCCTTTTTCAAACCTGCTTTTAATGCCATGGCCACACCTGTGCAAAAAAAAAGCACCTCTGAAGACCCAGCTACAACCACAACCATCAATGTAGCAGCAGTTCTTCGGAGAAATGATGGAGAAGTTTTACCATATTTGCTTTGCAAAAGTCCTGCAAATCAGTTTCTTTTTCAAGCAAATTTTGCAGTTTTGTATCAGTGCATGTTGTAATGCAATATATTGTTACTTTAGTAGTTTACTATAAATCCTCTGTGTATAATTTGTGAACTCTATAGAGAACAGTCCATTTTATAAACAGAATTTTAAAACACCAGATTTAAATTTATTGCAGGGTTTATTCAGAACTGACAAAGCCTCCTTAGAAAAGTGAATTTTGCTTAGAAGACTTTCCTTCTGCATAACTACTAGACTTCTTTCTTTATAAAGCCCTTTTTAATTGCACAGAAAAATATAAACCACAACAGAAATGCAATTTGTCTAAAGTGAATTGTTTGATTGCCATATTTCTTTTTTTGTTCTCATTTAATGAGTCATTTACAAAAAAAAGATACATTGTGCACTTTGGTAAATCCACAGGATTTTTACATATACATTTAATTGCGTCAAAACAAATCAGGCATTAAATACTGAATACCAAAAAATACGTGACTTCTTGAAAGAGTCTGCTTCAGTCGAATCAGGTCAAATATACTGTGTACATCCATACTTAATAAACTAAAAACAAAGTAATAAATTCAATGCAAAGCCAGAAGGTATTATGAAAAGCTCAAACTGGTAAGCCTACATGACTTACAAATTAGGAGAAATCAATCAGATTTCACAAAACATTTTGTCTTAAGTAGTTTCCAGGGCAGCAAGCTGCTACTCCTAAGCCCCTGCTCCCAGCACTAGAAAAACCAAAAAAATATTTGAACAGTTAACAAATCAATGCATGTTNTTTAAAAAAAATAAAAAAAAAAAAAAAAAAAAAGACCCTTACGGACCACTTGTAGCAGCCGGTAAAAGGCAGAAGGCAAAGATGCTAGTGCAGCAGGCAGTGTATTTGGGATGGGAGGAGGTCAACAGGGAAGGGACCCTACTCCTGACCCGCTCGCACCTGCACAGCCTTGGTCAGGCCAGCCTCTGCCCCCCCACTGCATCCCAGCCAGCAGCCCAGGTGCTGCAGTAATGGCCGTGACCCGCTCTCTCCTCGTTAGAGACAGGGTTGTGTGTTACCCATAGGCAGCATTCTCTGACTGACTTAGCAGCAGCGGTCTCAAACTCCTTTACGCTGCCCCATCCAGTCCGGCACCCCGAATCGCTCTCCCGCAGCGGCCGGCTATTTAGTCAGTGCAAACTCTATCAGGACTTCTCTCCTGTTGCCGTTTCTTTGCGAGGTGAAAAGAAAACAAGCCTGTTTCATTATGGACCTCCTGGAGAAACTTGAAAACCTGGGTGTCTAAATGGAGCTGATTGAAACCACATTTAAGCTCGTATTTGTTTAACTTGCCTCGTGCAGAACCGCCAGCCTGCCGGTGCTCATCATTTCCTACAAGCCAACCTTTCTTCTTCAAATCAGCAGCTAATTAGGTGCGTGTAGTTCAAAGCTGCAGACTACCTGACGAATTCAGGAGGTCCCAAACACAAGAGAAGTCAATATTCGTTTGCAGGAGCGGCATCTAAAAGAGGCAGCAGCTTCTTAATATCCTACCAATACTGCAGAGCGTCGGAGCACGCGGGCAGCTACTGCCTTTTGCCTGCTAAAAGGACCAGCAGAAGCACGGCATCTTTTAGGGGGCAGTGAGAAAGCTGAAAGTAATGCTACCCTCAAGACACTTTAATAAGCACCTGGGTGTCCATATTAAAATGAATCAAAACGGAAAACCTCCATTCAAAACCAAGCCCCCAGCTTTCCAGGCACTTGCGCGCAACAGCAACCTCCCGGCCATGAGTGGTCACCCGGAGTTCGGCTGAAGAGTTTGTGTGGCTACAAATTGAGGCCCTTCATTTTAAACCAGCCTCTAATCAAAGTCTGTTGTATCTCCACCTAAAATGAAAACATATGTTTACTGTTTTCTCTTTGGGCAGACAATTAATATTTATATGATGCATTATCAAACAAAAATAACTATGTATTTTGTTCCTGGAATAAGTTTTTTTTTCTTATTGGAATGAAGATGTGTGCCAAGGAGGGATTTCATCTGATGCGAGCAGCATGTGAGAACAATCCACTTCCCGTGGTAGCTTTCTGAATTAAAAAGCGGCATTTCAGAATGGGCCATAGCGAAGGTGAGTTGATGAAAATGAACCCCGCAGTGCAGTCTCACGCTCCATGCAAGAAAAAGTGCCACCAAAGTCAATAGGACATATGCTTGCCACAGCAGTACGGACAGCAGGCTTTTTGCAAATCCATTCATGCTTACTTTAGATCAAACGTCCTTTTTGCTCTCAAACAACATCAAATATGTCTCGCTGCATATATTTTAGTTTTGATATATACACCAATTAACAAGGATGTGCACTGTGTCCACAACAGAATAAACTCTTTGGTTTTCATTGTGAAATTACTGTTTCTTGAATTCAATCAAGCCCTCCAGATTATACGCATACCACTAAATATAAATGGAAGAGGTTAAAATGCAGTTTAAATATAACAGATATGTCCGCAACTCCGTATTTAGAGATACCCTTTAATTTTTTTCCTATTGCCTACTTTTTACTTACGTTTAAATTTAGCAAAGTAATTTTAGACTGCCAGTTTTCTACCTACACTACTTAACTGTGCTGTGAAGGAAAAATATTAGATTTTCTCCACTTATTTCATTACTGTCCAAAATGCCGAAGTCATACAAAGTCTTGTGGCTCGAAACTCCAACCAAAAGACAAAATGATGCTCGACTTTTCTAGGAAAACTGCCTGTCGAAAAGTGCATGGCTAGAAACACACCGGGAAATAAAAAAATATTCTAATGGCTGTGAAAGTGGCCAGTTGTGACCATAATGAAAAACAGCGTGGTGTTATTGCACAAAAGGTAATTCCTTCAACCCAAGACAAACGTCGTTATAATTCAGGCTGAAAATATCTTACCAACGTGAACTTTTTTTAACAAAAGCATTTTAAATCAACTGTATAGGAAAGCTGACGTACAAAGCATAAACTAATCCCTGGCCTACCTTCCCAGCTGTACAGCAGAAAAAACACGGGGTGCAGCATCAGGCGCTCAAGGCTCAGCCTGCGCCGCTGACCTTAGCTGATATGGATCAGGCCCAAAGGGCCCTTTCTGACCATACCCCCTGTCAACAACTTCCACCTCCAGTTCCGGGCACAGATTTCCACAGACCTACTTGCATCATTAAAAGAAGCACAGTTTGCCCTTACAGCTGCCTTCCCCTCCTCCCCCCCCCCAAAAAAAAGACATACACTTAAAAGAAAATTACAAACTTCCTGAGAGTGAAAAAAAAAACAACAACGACGCAACAGATATTTCTAGGGAAAGGGTTCATTTCAACCCAAACATCAAAAATGATTTTGTTGTTACCTGCTAATAACTCCTGGAGCGTTTAGTAATGCAGAGGCAAGGAAAGGAAGGAAACGTTAACATGGAACATTTCAGGGCTACCAGATGGCATCAGCACTGCAAAGGCTTTCCATGGCTTTCTGATCCTCACTGGAGCGCGTTTAACCAAGAGGAGAAACTGCTGTACAGGGGGCCTCAGCAAAGTGGCCGAAATGAGGCGTTCTGCAGAGGGAGAACCAATGCCACAAGCCTCGCTTTTTGGTAGCAAAGCCCTGGCGTTTTGGAGAAAGCGCAACGGGAAAGGATTTGCCTCATCAGTAGCCAGGTATTTTGCTCATGTGGCGTTTTTTAAACTAACTGGACTACAACAGTCATCCCAGGGTTTTCTATTTGTTTACACAACTCCATGTGCACACAGAAAATAAACTTCCCACAGAAGAGCAGGTAGCCAAGACGCATCCACATTGCGAAGGTGAAAGCACTGGTCTTAGGCGGAATGTCATTTGAACGGAATGTCATTTGAACGCTAACAACTGTGGGATCCAGCCTGGTATTTCAGACAGAAAAGGTCGAACCTATTGATATACAAACGAGTGTACTTGAGGTAAAAGACACTATTTCCAAGGTTGTAACAATCTGTATTTTAAACTCATGGTTCATATCACTGAAACTCAATGGACTCACACACCCAGATTTCTTCGGTGCCTGACAAAGAGCTCAAACTTGGTTAAAAGAAAGCGAGAGAAGCCACACAGTCAGTACTGCCTATAAACCACCAGAGGAAAACTATGCCTAATATGTATCTATTAGAATACATCTTTAAGAACCAAATGCTACATGAATTACAATCCAAATGAAGTAACACCTTAGGAGCAAAAAGTCCGACTAATCACACCTAGGACTTACGCTGACAGGTCATTTATAAAATTCCTGTAACATGTAACTCTATCCAGTACTATATGATTTGTTTAACTTTGGGACTAAATTGTGGGAGGTGGGGACAGATGGTGTTCAAAGCTCTAAGCTCTGAAATGCTTTTGGAGATAGTGATTTTCTTCTTGCCAGGTTTTCCAAAGAATTGTGCGGCAACGTTGCCATTGTTTGCCTACATATGTGTATGAAAGAGAAAATAAGAACAGACATTAGTATTCCAACATACCATATATTTTTTTAAAAAAAAAAGTCCTTTAAGAAATACGTGAGATAATCAACATAAAAATCTATTTGTCCCATATTAAGTATGGGTTAGGGGTATTTTTGCCTTTATTTATTTCCTTTTAATTAGGAAGTTGTCAAACAATCTATTTCTCTTCCTTGATTTTCATATCAGTTCAGGTGTGTTTGAAATCACATACCTGATACATATATCCTGATGAAAGTTTACATTCGATACCCTAGTGAGAAGCTGTCTTTGTCTACTTCACTTGTTTCAGTGAAACCAGGGAAGTGGTTAAAGGGTTAAACCAAAGGAATGTGACATTTCTCCATGTGCAGTTCATAGACCTATCCTGGTTTTCCTAATGGACTCAAAATTACATGGGCAGAATGTAATTTCCAAACTATTACTTCAGAACTGAAGCACAGCATTAATTCAGAGAATGACACTTTGAATGCAAATAAAAACTTCATTAAAGACAGAGCGAGTTCACTTGTACAGGCGGTTCTTAGCTAAGGCAGCAATGAATGGAAGTTTATGTTAGCCAGAACTTGCAACTTCAGCTTTTGTAAATATCATTACCTACACTCCAAACTCTGCAGCAAAGTCACCAAAACAGATCTCCGCATACTATATGGCAGCACTTACTCTGAAAAGTACCACAACCAACTTTCACTCTGCTCAGACCAACTCAGGTAATCGAAGGTTTTCCTACATGCAAGAGCTCGTCAGCTTTTGAAAAGGCAATAGAGGTATTAGTTAACTGAATGATGAATTGCTGAAAGGATTACAGA
>VZSZ01003074.1:292306-302692 GCA_013398815.1 Ibidorhyncha struthersii | reverse complement strand
CCGCCGCGCTGCCCCGGCTCTCCCCGGGCACGCCTCGGCCCCCGCCACACCGCCGGGCATCGCCCGCCGCTCTACCCGGCGCTTCTCAGCCAGCGGTCAGCGCCGAGAGCCAGCGTACGAAGCAGAAAACCCAGTCCTCCCTTAATTAAAAATAATAATAATGAAAAAAAAAGATATAAAAAAAAATAATTAAAAGCGTCTCAGTTTTTAAAGCAGAACTACATAATGTATTAATTGGTTGCTATTAGCATGCAGTTTTATTGAGCATAGCACACAGAAGTCTGATTGTGAGCGAGGAGTGTTTTCAATGAAAGTGGAGTTATTTTAGCTGCAGACATGTTTACATTTCTGTGGTTTAGTCTATAACTTTCTCTTTTTCTTGCTTCAGAATTCTGCTCCATGAAGCAAAGCCCTTAGCTCCCAGACATTCCAAAAAGTCTGCCAAAATAATAGGAAAAAAAAAAAAGGAAAAGAAATAAAAAAAAAACACACACAGAGACCCCCAAGTCTGGGTCAGGTTCAGGGCTGGGTATGGGCAGAGTGAGTATACCCCCTCCTCACTCTCTCTCCAGTTAAAAAGCCTTCAGGGCTCCATTTCCTGTTTTTAAGGAAAAAATAAAGCGGGTCTAGGACTGATTTTAGACACTGCCTAGACCAGGGCTGGTGGGTGCCGAGGACCTTTAACTCTCTCGATGCCAAAGGGTACCCGATAATGCGCAGGTCCAGGCAACCACACACCTCCCTCCCCCAGAGAACAGCCATAGCAGCCAGATGGCTTTTTACCCCGCTGTGCGTTTCCGAACCACTAAGAACCTGAAGGGCCCGAGCAACAACCTGGTGCACGTTCACCACAAACTAGCAGAGCGATGAGAGAAAATACCGCAAAAGTGGGTCCGAGAACCCTCTGCCGCAGGCCTGTCGCAGCAGCACCCACCTATGGAGATGTCCCGGCGAACCCCCGCGGTCCCTTCCCCACCGGCCTCCGTGCAGAGCTGGGGGACCGTGTTGCTGCCCACCCCACCTTCCCCGCAGCCGCTGCCTCCCCTGCTATGGATAGGCAGCATCGCTCGTGTGGCCCTCATTGAGTGGGCGTGAAAACAACTCCAGCTTTTGGGCATTAAATCCGCAGCTTAGGAAAATCAAAACGGAGCAGTTCGGTTAAAATTAGGAACACGCACTGGTGCATGAAGCAAGAAGTCAGCAGACACCTCCCCACAAAACTACCAACTCGAGTTTTCCACTCTGAGGCTGGGGAGGTTCTGATATGAATAGAAACAGAGCGAGCAGAATAAAGCACCCCTGTAATGAAGGGTTGTGTCTCCAGGGAGTTAGGGAAATGACACGGAGAGGTGGCGGGAGAGAGGATGCTGCTGCAGCACCGAGAGCCGTGGGAGCAGGCGCGATCCTGCACCTCTGCCCCGAGCAACCTGCCCCGGGGCTGGGGAACCCGTGGGTAACTGCAGGAGGCAATGCGAAGCCGCCAGTGAGGCAGGGGAGGAAAAACCACGACTGGGTTTCTTGGCCAGGCATTTGGTCATAGACCCCCTGCCCCCCAGCATTCGCCTCCCAACCTCGTCCCGAGNTATATTTGGACCTTTCGCTTTTGAAGAAGCCAGAAAGCGTTATGATTTCCTAATGCTTAAAAAAGAAAAGAAAACACCTTTCCCCCAAGATGTTTTATATTAATTTAAGTATCGGTTCCTGGTTCATGTCAGCCCCTTTCGCAATGAAATGTCCTGCGTGGGCTGTCACACCTGCTAAATATAATCCTCTCTTTCTTTTGATATTCTGCAAAGGGCCTTTAAAGGTTCACATCCTCCAGTCTGGAGATTTAATTGCTTCATCTTGGATTTTAAAAAGCCTTGTAAATTTCTGAATTTTGTCGATTTCAAAGCAGAAGGGGGGGGACGCGATAGGGATGCGAGGGCGAGCGAGAGGCGATGCTGAGCACGCTGTGCCGACACTGCTGGGCCTCGTAAAAGCCTCGATCTGTCCTGTCCTGTCCCGCAGCTTCTGCTCTTCGGGGCAAACAACTTGAGCTGGTTTTATGACTTACCAATGAGTTAAATATGAAAATAGTAGCCTATTTCACTATGGTAAATGCTCACCAGGGAGGAAATCACAGATTCGGTTTTATAGAAGGCAGTGGAGTGAGATTACCCGCACTAATGTACTTAACTCTTCAGAGAACATAAATCTAGCAGGGACACAGCCCCAAAAATAGTCACTCCCCAAAACAAACTGCGGCCAACAGTGCTTTTGTCCTTGCGATGTGCTGGTGGCACCCGGTTTGCCTGTCAGAGCTGTGGTTAGATACCCCCGGCTGGGAGGAGCAGGGCAGCTAGATACCCCCGTAGGGAGGCAGGGGACAGAAAATGCCTGGCAGGAGGGAAGCAGACAGGGCGGGCGGGATGTGGGGGGTCCTGCAGTCCCTGTCACACACCTCTTCACCACACTGTACATGGCAGCAGCTCTCGGCAACACGTGATGGCCACAAACTGCCTTGTGAAACTGTGTGATGCATAATTCCTATTAACTTGAGTAACCCAGCAGAGAGGGGGACACTGAGCACGCTGTCAGCTTCTTGCTGCACCCGGGGGGATGTGGACGCAGGAGCAGTATCCATGGCGGGGCCCCCAAATCCTGTATTTTCCTCGAGGAGATGCAGCAAAACCAGTGGGGGTCATGCCCAGCTATCCATGTGCCCGTGCGGCCACGTGTCCCCTGCAGCACCTTTAGGTGCAAAGTCCTGTGCGGTCGCTCTCAGGCTGAGGGGGCAGGTAGTCCCAGTGGAAACAAGCCACCACCGTGGAGGACATGAGGCAAGGTGGTGGATTTCCTCGAGTAAAGCTGCTCTGCATTGTCCTCTCAAGCTGCAGTCAGAGGCTGAGGTTTAAGGTGCTGCCCAATAAACTAGTCTTCTGCTGACCCTTTAAACCTTAGATGTGTCACCTAAAATCTTCAGCTGATGTTTCTGCAGAAAGTAAGGCGTTCCTTCTGTGATGGAGCACAAGGTAGGAAAGGGATGGAGGAAGGGGCCAGCCAGGTGGGATGCTGGCGCATCTCTTGCTGTGCCACCAACCTGCACAGCTAAGATGGCATGGAGCAGCCCCGTCCTGCAGCCAGCCCCAGCTCACCCAGCCCAGCAGCTGCTCGCGCGCAGCCAGTTGCTCTGTCACGGCGGTTGTCTCATTGACTCGTGCCTGGAACTTTCTCTCATGAGGAAGGAGGAAACTTGCAGATAGCAGCAGATGAAGAGCAGGCCTTTGAGCACTGCCTCTTGTTCAGGAGCATCATGTGGAAAGAAAAAAGTGTTCATATCATTTTCCATCTCCTTAAACACAGTTTTCAAAATACAAGTTTGAAACAAACAATCAAAAATACCAAATTTTCACATCTGGAAAAAGAAAAGAAAAAAAGCACAAGCAGCTCTTTTCCCTTTTTTCCTTCAGAGCAGTGGGCCTGTGAAAATACATTTATCATGTAACCTGTAGCACAAGCCTTGGATAACTTGCAGTTTCTTAATGGGAGAAAATACACCTTCTCACTGGGGACTGGACCACTTCAAGAGTACAAAGCTTACCACAGTTTGAGCCTGGTTGCCACAGGCTCTGGGGAAGGCAATAGCAAGTGCTGCAGGATTTCAACAGTGGGTGAGGGATCCACCTAGACCTCATTTTTGACCAGCATGCCTCTGTTTCCATTACTGTGGGGCAAATACTGTGTAGTGCTTTGAGGTTCATAGAAGTTTGACGTTTCTGTTTTGAAAAAACAGGAGGAATGATCTTTGACCTCCTGTATATTACAAAAAAAAAAAAAAAGAAGAAGGTGCTTTGCCCAGTAGTGCTGGGTTGCCCGTACACCAACAGGTGAGAGGTGTTCCAGGTTTGCTGTGCTCGAACGCCGGCTGGATGGGTTGTGAGCTGCAGCACAGAAACTCTGCTCTAGGCAGATCACAGACTCCTGCGGGTTCGGACAAACCAGTTTCCCTTGGTGGGCTACAGTTCCTGCACTTCTTTATCTTAGAGGTATTTCAACTCCAATATGTTAAATAGAACTGAAGCAAGAAGGGTATTAGTGAAAAGTTTGTAACATTAATTATCACAATTATTATCAATGCAATAGGATATATGAATGGGTGGGTTTTTTTCTTTTGATATGAAACAAGATAAGTGGAGAGGAAATTATTTCCTTTTTTTCCATTGTGTAACATTTTTGTCGGGCAAAATGCAATCCTAGCACCTGATTTTCTCAGTAAAATCAGAAAGGATTAACATTGTACCTATGAAAACACCGTTTAAGATGGACTAGTTTGGCAACAAAAAGGGGACACCTTTATAAATATTACCTCTCACAGGTGTGGATGACATTCACTAATAAAGGTTCTCTTATGTAAAAATGACATTTAAACCAAGAGAGATAAGCAGCTATATAGACACATCCTATTGCCTAGATATGAAGAGGTAACTATTTTTCAAGTACCAGAAAGGATGACTTCTACAGCATTCATGGATTTCTTTTAGTCACAGACTGGACACTGACAGCATTTTGGCAGTCTCTGAGAAGACCATTATGGGATAATCACTTTTGATTAGGGAAGAAAAGAGCATTTCTTATTAAAAGGTCTGAGGCAGCAAAATAAAGCGTTTTGTTAGGAGAGACACTGGAACTTACCTGATCAAATATGTGGTTAGATAAGGTATTTGGATGAATAGAATATGGGTCACCAGGATATTCAACACCAATTGGTATTCAGGACTGCTGTATCAATTTAAAGCAATTCACACTGTCTCCCAAATAATTGGTTAAAAGGAAAGGGAATTAATTGTTTTTTTGTTTGGGGTTTTCATTTTTAGTATTTTCTTTTTCTGCTTAAACTGATAGCTGAGATTAAACGACAAACAATATGTTGGCAGGAAAGGTCCAGGGAACACTTGAGACCCCCATGAATTTCAGCAGGGTTTTTATGAGGCCACAAGTAATGATGGAAGAAATTAAAAAATGTCAACAGTCTCATGTGAGTGATGAGAAAGCTGGGATGCTTGCCTGAATCCCTCCTAAACATCCTGAATCTCCAAAATAAAGTGAAACCGTCAGCTCTTTTCCCTGTGTTTTAGCAGGTAAGACCCAAACTAGATTAAGCTGAAAATCAGTCTGCAAGCCAAACTGGAATAATGATGAAATAAACTCTCCCATGCAAATTTCCATGGCCAGAACTGAACTTCTAACTCATTCTCAGTTTGGGGTGAGGGGCAGAATTTGTGCCTTTTCCTATTTTATCCAAAGCATTTTCCCTCCCCTCTCCAAATGTGCATTTCTCTGCATCATTGCCTAGATTCGAGGAATAATAGCTCAGTCGGTGAATCAACAAAGGCTGAGAAGTGCGTCTTTGCAAGAACTGCGAACTTCTTCAACCACATGGCAAAACTTAAAAATAAGAAAGCTAAAAGTTGAAGCATTTCCAAAAACAGAAAGACAAAGTTAGGGTAGGTGACAAAATACCATAATTTCCAAAGTATGCATTTATTTACCTGTGAAGAATTCAGCCATCACACAGAAATGTCTCAGGTCAGAATGCGTGTTTAAATATAAAAGGCTGCATGAAGACAAGGCCGCCCAAAAATAAAATGCTTACACTGTTCAATAGAGAGCAATTAGTAAGTTTAAAAACCATAAAGTTACTTGCTTGTTATTTACTCATGTCCTTACATTTTTGCATTCCCTTTGATTATTTGGTGTATAGTGGTCTCTGAGGAGGCCATAGCTTAATAAAAGTGTAACTAAATAGAGAATCAATATCCAGATAAGTAAAATTGTTGTAGGATTTAAATTTGTGAACTATCTTAACTGTCTCTCTTCTTTACATCAGTCTGCTCCTCTATTTTCTGCATTTGTCACGGTACCAGGAAAAAAATATATTTTGCCTTCAGGTCTATGGAATTGGTCCTGTATTCATATAGAGGTGCCTATACAGCCGTACATATGGCTTTGGCTCGCAGACCTGCCTACTACCATAAACAGCTCTAAGAAATGTGATTTCAGCATGCAGACTTAGTTCTTCCTCTATACCTATCTCTTTGCCGCTATCCCCACATATAGCCACCTCATTTTACCACACCCCTCTTTTATTTAGATAATTCAGCACAAGTTTTCCGCAGCATTTCTTCATGGGCTGTGTCATAAACCAGGGTAACATCTGAAATTATAGTCAGAGGCAGAAAAACAGCCTCCCCCAGAACCTGGAGCTACAAAAAGCTCAGCGATGTACGAATAGAAGATACTTCACCTTCCCCAGCTGCACTTACATGCACACACACGCATGCAGGGACACACAGAGAGCTCTCTTTCCACACCTACCTTGTGGCAGTGGTGCAGCAAGTCACGCATCCCCTAGCAAGGATGTCTCTGCAGGTTGCAGGCAGGTCAGAGCTCACTCCGCTGAATCGCCGGGCACCGATGCAGGTGCCTCAGCAGAGGCTCCCTCTCTGCCGGCTGGAGAGGAAGGGAGAGGCGGCTGCAGAAGGTGACTCAGCTCTGGATGTGACACTGAATCACCCTCTGGATGAGCCACAGCGAAGGGAGAGACCCACCCCCTACTTTCAGCCGCTAAAGCTACAGGTCTAAAGTAGACGATGGTAACTGCAGGAGTTGCAGCAACTGGTGATGTAGGTGACTGTCGTGGTTTCAGTTGGGATAGAGTTAACTTTATTAGCAGCTGGTATAGTGCTATGGTTTGGATTTGGGATGAGAAATACTTTTGATAGTGCACCGGTGTTTCTAGTCGTTGCTAAGCACTCAAGGCCTTTTCTGCTCCTCACACCACACCACCAGCGAGCAGGCTGGGAGGGCACAAGAAGTTGGGAGGGAACACAGCCAGGACAGCTGACCCCAACTCACCAAAGGGATACTCCATACCATGTGACATCATGCTGGGTATATAAAGGTGGGGGAAGAAGGAAGGGGGAGATGTTTGAAATGATGGCTTCCCAAGTAACCGTTATGTGTGATGGAGCCCTGCTTTCCTGCAGATGGCTGAACACCTGCCTGCCCATGGGAAGCAGTGAATGAATTTCTTGTTTTGCTTCACTTGTGTGCACGGCTTTTGCTCTACCTACTAAACTGTCTCTGTCTCAACCCACGAGTTTTTTTTCTCATTTTCACTCTTTTGATTCTCTCCCCCATCCAAACTGGGGGGGAGTGCGCAAGCGGCTGCGTGGTCCTAGCTGCTGGCTGGAAGTGACAGGACCATGACGGTGTCCCATCTGTGTGTGGGGATGGGCATGCCATGGCAGATGCTTCTCAGACAGCGCCTTGACTGAGGCCTCTGTTACCGGCTGGTTGGTGCACATGCCCTGTATGTCCCACCACATCTCTCAGTCTTGTTCAGCACAAACAATTTATGTTCCACATTTCTTTCGGACGTGATCTTCTGAAATAATGAAAAACGAAGAACATGTTTAATTCAGGACAGCCATTTGGACTGTATTAAGTGAAGTCTAGTTGTTCTGTCACAGATGAAAAAAAAGACATGCCAGAGCCCCATTGTTTTTTGACTTACAGCCTCAGAAAACTTTGGATTATCCCACAAAGGGACGTGATTTCCTTGATTTTGTATGTGAGCCCTTGAATTAACTGGAGAACACTGAAGGATGCTTGTAGGTCAAGAGGGAACCAGGCTCACATGCACTGTTCATTGCAAAAACCAAAGTATTCAAAAGCATATCTACTCCTGAAATATGCTTCTGACACTGTGGTTTTAGAGCAAGCTATAAGAAGAGGTTCTTCAGACCAAGAACTGGTTTATTTTGTCAAACTACACACGTAGCATACGTGTGCTGGACATAATGATCTGTCATAATGCGGCTCCTGAAGGATGACAGTTTCCCAGGGCAATGATGGTTTTGCATGAAGGCTGAAGAAAACCTTTGCTGCTCACCTTACACATATATATTTGGTGACAATCATGAGCAGAATGAAGATCAGGACAAGGCCCTCCACATTCTTGAAAATACTAAGAGGTATGTCCAGAAATGTGCAACAGATGATAACAAGACACCAACACAAAACAACTGTAAGAAATCCTACGGTCTTTACTACCATTCATCAGAATAGATTATCATAATTGGTCCCATCTGGCTTTAAGATTTATGAAATCAATACAGTCTAGGATAGACACTCTGTAAAAAAGCTGTTACCAATGTGAAGCTTGCAAACACTCACCTTAGCCCCTGTGTCAAAATTCTGACCTGATTTAGAGCTCAGAAAATCCCTCTTTTAGTGAAATGAGTCCTTACCGTATGAACAGTGGCAAACATCACACCACTACTGTGTTGAAATTAAAAGGAAAAGCTGAGAGAAGATTGCTCACAGGGAGCCAGGCAGTCAGATTTGGCAGCAGCAGAGTATAGCTGCCAGGGGTGTCTCTGCCACAGCAGCTGGCTTTGCATGTCACTCTGTCCATATCGTGGGGATCAAGCAGTAGCTATCAGCCTGTCCTGCATCCTTCCAACAGGAAGGGCTGTTCACTGCTGAGCTGTTTTTCCCTTTTCCCAAACGCAGTAGTATTACTTAGCTTTATTTCTGCAAAGCGCTTTGAAACAAGAGGATGAAAAACACTTTCCATTAGGTATCAGACACATGAGAAAAAAAGTTTCATTTGACTTAAAATGTAATTTAAAAATTTTAACAATCATCCAATTATTGCGCTGACTGCTGTCTTCATTTAGAATTTCACAGGGAGCTTCATTTTGAGACCCCGCCTGGAGTACTGCATCCAGCTCTGGAGCACCCAACATAGGAATGGACCTGCTGAAGCAGGTCCAGAGGAGGGCAACGAAGACAATCAGAGGGCTGGAGCACCTCTCCTATGAGGACAGGCTGAGAGAGTTGGGATTGTTCAGTCTGGAGAAGAGATGGCTCCGGCGAGACATTGTTGCAGCTTTCCAGTACCTAAAGGGGGCCTACAGGAGAGGTGGGGAAGGACTTTTTACAAGGGCATGTATTGATAGGATGAGGGGGAACGGCTTTAAACTGGAAGAGAGGAGACTCAGATTAGATATTAGGAAGACATTTTTCACTCTGAGGGTGGTGAGGCACTGGAACAGGTTGCCCAGAGAAGTTGTGGAGGCCCCATCCCTGGAGGTATTCAAGACCAGGCTGGATGGGGCTTTGAGCAACCTGGTCTAGTGGGAGGTTGGGGGGCAGGGGGGGTTGGAACTGGGTGATCTTTAAGGTGCCTTCCAACCTAAACCATTCTATGATTCTATGATTTTGAGCAGGTAGCTTTTTGGCTTAGTTTCCCTTTCAACATATGAGAAAGTATTTGCACAATTATTTCAAACATTTCAAGCATTTCATATTTTATCATAATGAAAAAATGGGCCAATGTATTGAAAAGTTTGCTAAAGTAGGTGGATGGATTTTTAATGAAAAGAACAGTTGGTTCTGCAGAAGCATGGGAATTTTTAGCAAGCACTGCACGCTTCCCTTCAGAAAGGAGTGAAAATGTTCCTGTTTTTCCAACCAATCTGCCATTTATACAAAAAGTGGGCAGAAGGACATGTTTTAATGGGAAAATAGCCATTTTCTTGAGTTCAAAAGGAAAACTTAGGGTGTGGTGTTGCAACAGTGTAGATGAGAAGATAAGCTTTTTTTTAAAAAAAAAAAAGAATGCAAAATAAATTAAAAAAAGTGGGGGAAAATTTTCACCACTCTGCTTCTTGGCTAAACCAAGAGCCTTTTCTGTTTTGGGTAGAAATAGCTGTTGCAGTGTATGCAAACTGCAGCAAATCCCAGGACAAGGCAGTAGATATGCAAGCCAGGGAAAGCCTCGCTTTTTGCTTATATTGCACAAAAGCATCTTTCTGTGGAAACAATCCCTCTCTGATATTTTTCTTTTTTTTTTTTTGACGCAGAAATAAAATAACTTAGAGTCAAATAAAAAGCTGGGAACAGAATAAGCAGTCTAAAACTATATCACACTAGATAAAATTCCCTGGAATTATCTGTGAAGTCATTGAAACTGTATTTTATTTTTTTGTTCAAGACAACCGCATTGTTGAGGAGGTACTGTATAGATTAAGACAGTACACTTAAACTCTGAAGTCCCCTTGGAGAGTTCTTTCTGGTATAAATCTGCTATCCTTTAACTTGGATTATAAACAATCTACATGATATGCACCTGGTTCTGGCAGGGTCTATATTATTTCACTCCCAAAAGCAGCTTTATAAAGAGAACATACTGCATTTCAACAGCAATATAAATAATGTTGCAGTTGGGGATCCCTTGCGCTGCTTTCATTTTTCTTTCTTTCCTTTTCATCTGAACTGAACCACACCTCTCTAAAAATACTCACTTTCTTAATGAAAACCATATTTTGGGGGATT
>VZSZ01003074.1:253214-292280 GCA_013398815.1 Ibidorhyncha struthersii | reverse complement strand
CCCCCCCCCGCATGTGCATGACCTGTTGAAATGCCTGCACAATCTTTAATGTCAGATTCAGACGACACGTGTCTTATGAAAGTCTGGGACCCAGCTCTCGGCGGGGCCTCCCAGATCTGTCCCACGTCTTTATGAGAAAGAGGGACAAAACCTTCTGGTTTTGGCATTTTATGTTGGAGTCTGCTTTAAGCTAGGCGAAAAAAAAAAAAAGAAAAAAAAATAGCAACGTAGAGTCTAGACAGAAGAGATTGGGTTGAAATCTGGAAGCTATTCAGTGAGGCTACGGCACATGGCAGCTTGACTGCAGCAAGAGATCACATTACGCTGCCTAATTACACATGAAAAATGTACACATCACTTTTCTTAAATGCTTGGAAAAATAGATGTTCAGATGGCAATTGCGAACTAGTAACTGAGCCAGTCATACATAGTTGGAACGCTTCACAAATGGCATTTCAAAAGCCTGCATTTTTTTTCACAATGTAATTATTTTTTGTGTGTGTGCGTGTTCATAAAACAACTTCTAAAAAAGGTATTCTAAATTTAGCAGGCAGTTGCACTGGAGAAGCACCAAAGGTGAAAATCCAGCGTGAAAGTAGGAAGGACGAGGGCCTAATCCTGACTCCTTGTGAGCCAAAAGGCAAATTCAACCAGGCTTCCTCAGAAGCACGGTTCAGTCCGTAGTCTCACCTGCTGGACTTTACTTATGCAGCCCCAAACATTATGTGTTTTCTGTAAGCAAATGGTGGGGTTTATACCTTTGGTGGCAACTGCCCATGGGAGTAAAGATAAGCAGAGGCCCGAGTGTTTGCAGTACCTATGGCCCTGAGGTTGTGTGTTTATATTCTTGTGCCTATGAAATGTTTAGAAGAGAAGTTTCTCTGTTTGCGTGGACAAGGAGGGGAAAAAAAAATCTCATTTACTGCATTGTTTGAGCATGAAGCTCTCCTGTCATCGCCATCGTCTCCTTCTGACCTCCTCTCCCCAGGCTCTGTTAATGGGTCCTTTTCTGCCCCTCTCGTGATGCTCTCTCCGCTTTCAGTGATGGGCTAAAACAGCTCAGAGACAAGTTTGATGGAGTTACTGTTTTGTTTCAGTTGGCTTGAATGACATCTGCTCTTCTTTTTAACTTAAACATGAATGTTCAAAGACGACCGCTGCAAGGAAGAAAACAATTTGCCAAGCTATTTCCAAAGATTTGCTATTTCAATCCTTCGGTGCTAACGAGACGTATAAAAGTGGATTTCCAGGGGAAAATGTTGTTGGTATGTCTGTCTGCCTCTCAGACTTCGCTTTTCCTAGAAGACTCCTCAGACCAAGTTTCTCCAACAGCAAAAGAGCCCAATTCTGCACTCTGGGCAGAGGTTGGTGCCACTCTGGGCGAGCACAGAGGAAAAAGCAATCCCAAAGCCCACTCTGGTAACAAGGCTCTCCGTGTGACTGCTCCCTCCAAGCGCCTTCGAGTCCTTCACTTCTGGAGCCAGCGGCCGGTCAGACCTTGGCTGAACTGCTAATCCTGCCAGACAAAGAGGAAAGAACATCTTGTAAAGTTTCGTTGCTGTTGTTATTATTAAAATGGACTAAGCATGGAGTAACTGGCCAGGCTATCTGGCAAAAATGACCTGCAGAAAAGTCTTCTAAAACAAAAATGATCATTTCTGGGTATGGGAGGAAGCTTCCCCAGTTTAGGGGGATGAACTGCACTGAACCAGCTACTTTCAGTCAGAAGATGGCTCATTGCGCTGATTATTTTACCACCATACTCTGCAGGACCTTCCTCAGCTTTTCCCTTTTATGGCATGGCTGCAAAAAAAAAAAAGGTGCTTTGCTGTTTGCACACCCTGTGCCTGCTGGAATCCTGCATGAGAAATATCGGTCGCACAAGAATTAAAAAGATGCCCAAATACTGCAGGCAGAATATGAATTTGAAACCCCTCTGCCCTTGCCAGGGGCAGCTCTCCTGCTTCCCCCAGTGGGTGGGAGGGACGGGGGCTCTGCAGCACCCACCTGGGACAGGCAGGGCAGAAAACCCTCCCGGGGAAGGAGCGTGCCGGGGCTGCCGAGGAGGGGTGGGATGCCGGTGGAAGCGGGTGCCACAACCACATCAAGGCGCACGCTCTTCCCCTTTTGAGCAGGCAGGAACCATTGTGGGCGAGGGCTTCCTTCCCGGGTTAGCCTCTGCAGAGGCTTGGAGCAGGCGGACAGAGCTGGGCTCCGGTGCAGAGCGAGCGGCTTGGCCCCTCGCCTCCTCCGGGTATCTCCCCACTGTATATTTTGTGTGCTGCTGTGGTCGGAGGCGGCAGCACCAAACTCTGAAAGTCCTTCAGCAAAGTAAGGCTGCGTCTTCCAGAAGGGTCAGGCTTGCGTGTAATTTATGAGAGCTGTGGTAGCCCTGCTACCCTCTCGCTGCTTGCAATGAATTTTAAATAAAGTGAATATTTTCTCTTCTGCTTGCAGTCGGAAAGGTCGCTGGTAAAGGAGGAGGAATGATCGCAGGAAACAAATCACTTCCTTTGGTCAGTCCTCTCACCACAGCCACGCTATTTTTAACAAATCTTATTAAAAATTATACAACCCTGTCTTTTCTGGAACCTATTTTATTGAACAAGTACAAAATAAACCAAGACAGGAAAAATGCACCATTTGGAGTAGTTGTTTTTGCTGCAACTGATTTAGCAAAACAAGCCACAGGGGAATGCAAATGCCTTTCTAGAACTGCTTCCTGCGGCCATCTCTCTCTCCATGTGGAAGAGAGGAATATTTTAACTTAACCAGCTGCATCACTTCATACAATAGTAAATTATTCTAAGTGTTCTCGTCACCAAAAAATACACTGTCTCCGAGGTTATTCCCATTATCAGTATTATTTGTTTAATTTCTTGCTGCAGCCAGCTTTGAACAGCGCCTTTTCAAAATGTTGTCAAACCCATAGGTGTGTGTTTAGCAGAAGGGGCTAAAACTGACCTGCCAGATTTGGGGATGTTAGGCCCCTTCCTGGTGGAGTCAGCTGGGACAAGAATTTGACAGAGGGAAATTCTTTGCACAAATATTTTTCAAGGTCCCAGATCTCATGTAATTGTTTACCGCCTTACTTACCACCTAGAAATAATTAATACATTTGGAAATCCTATGAACAAATGTGAAAAATCCCTCTGCTTGCAGCTGTGTCTCTTTAGGTGCCGAGAGGTGAGGCCGATGATTAGATGGTCTTACATGAATGTAAGCTTTCTGTTCACCAAGGTATCTTTCGCCACCCCTGCACTAGTACCATTCATTATCAGCCACTACTGACTGTGTTAGGGACAAGGTATGGCCCTACATGTACAAAGACTGGATTTTATACTGAGAGATTATGTATAAATGGAGAAGAGTTGCAAACAAAGAAACATAAATTTAGGCCCTGACCATTCAAAAGATTTAGGTGCCTAACTCAAAATTATTTCAATGGGGATTAGGTGCCTAAAGACCTTGGTGGAATTCTTCTGCATCAGAAGTGAAACCACAAGGTAGCATTACAATAGGCAAAGTATTAATATGTACGATGAACAGATATCCTTGTTGCAAGAAAAAAGATGTCCTTTGGACTGCTGCTCTCCCCATCCACAAAAAATTTGTCTCAATTTACACAAGCGCACTGCAATGAATCTACCTCTCCTAAGACAGGCAAGGAAAACATCTCTGGAGAATGCACTCAAGCACTGCTCTACAGAAGAGCAAAAGCTGTTTCAATATGCAAGTTTTGCTTGGAGGAATCTCATTATAGGTTTGTGGGAGGGGGCAGGGAATTTTTACACGTTACCTCTTAGAAGTTATCACTACCAATAAGGGCTGCAATGTTCATTATGCTGATGGCTTAAGTACTAAAGGCACTTGCCCTGCTCATTTTGTTTAGGCTTCAGAAAAATTGTAGACAAGCTAATCTGTTAGTGATCTGGATCAGATACGATTTTAGAAGTAAAGGACTCTCTGTTCCTTGAGATCTACCAGCATAGGCCTTGATGTGCCACAGTGTTCCTCCTGTATTGTGAATACGCATGTGCATTTGTGTAAAAGCATGAGTTTATAATCAAGTATATTTTTAAAAGTCATTGCAATAATTATTACAGAAGATGCCAGTCATGGCCCCATATCCTCTGAAGACTGGTGAGTGCTCAGCTGGGGACAGTCTGTACCTGGCTCTCAATCCATCCATTGCAATTGCCATCTAGTTCTGTGGCTGAAACAAAACCACTGAAACAAACACCATCAACAAAGACCTTAAAATGGCCAAATCCCATCTGGCAGCTGACCCTTGTTCTGCTAACTCTACAACCCATACACATATGAATGACTTAAGACAGCTACTTTAAAATATTTTACAAGATTTTAGGCAAATATCACTGGTAATAGAATAATTTCAAAGATATGATATCTCCTGATAATGAAAACATTTAGAGAAGCTTATTCTCACATGTCTTTGAAGGGGTACCCCAGAAATCTCACCATGATACCTGAACATCTTTCAGCTCTCAGTGACAAATGTCAGATAGAAGTGATCCCATATTTCTCTCCCCAGGAGAATCATGTGTCTCTTGTTTTTTACTGGTTAGGGCTCATTTCTTCTTTTGTTAGGGATCAGAGGACGGACACAACTTAGATATTCAACCATGTATTTTTCCAGGATGCTTTTTCATTGCCCCTGTTTTCTACAGACTGCCATACATCATTCCAGGAGATCTATATTTGAATGTGCAACACTTTCTTCCTCCTCCAGAGCTGTTTGCAATTCATGGTGACTTCAAGAGACAACAAGACTTGGTTTATTGGGATATTAAGCTTAATTATCATCCCTGTTGCTTTCAGGGGGTTACCTTTTCCATGAACCAACCCACCTTTGGTCTGACATTTGTGAGAGCAGCTGTCCTGGACCTGGCATCTCAGATGCTGCAGGTATCATTGACACACGTCTCCATGTTCCCAGTGACCACATAACAGGGATGTTTCCCTAGAGGCAAGTACCCCTGTGCTATGGGTGTCAAGCATTAGAAGACAACTGCCAGGTGCACTAGCATGCTCCAGCTTCATTAACAAACAATTTGTAGCTCTGAGGGCAGTCCAACAGTCACAGTCTCCCTGTTGGCATTCCTTGATAAAGGCTCTACCCCTCAAAACATCACATCCTGGTTCTGTCTTTGATTTGGAAGGTCTGTTAACAGGAATCCTGCACCAGTGGTTCCCTGGAACGGTGCCTACAGACTGTAAGATCCTGCATGTGATATTAGTTCTGTGGATTAATCCTGAAGTCTTGAAATAAAAGGCTCCCCCAAAATCTGAGATGCGTTTAGGCACTAATGGCAAGGGGCCTGACACCTGCAGGGTGAGATCCACCTAAAGAATAAGGAAATACTTGAATCTAGATGATCAAGATCATATCTGGTTCAGAGTTTTATTCCAGTTTTGTCTTTCTAACATCATAATATCAATAGAGCTCTTTTTTGAAAGATCAGGAGGTAGCAAGAAAGAATGCCAGGGAGCAGCAAGAGTGGGGCTGCTCCATGCAGAGGGGATGACCCAGGAGCTGAGGGTGATCCTCACCAGGCTGTGTCCTCACCAATGGGGCACTATCCCACGACATCTGAAGATGGCAGGCAGAGCCTCATAACAGGGTCCATCAACAATCCCCAAGAAGGCAAGTGATGAACAAGGTGTGGAGTTCATCCAAGAAGTCCAGGCAGGAGATGAGGCTGGACACCAGGCTCTACCTACACAGTAGCTCAAGCAAGGAGCAAGTGCCCAGGCTGAGCTTAAATGGAGCTCCTGGCCAGTGGGCAGGGGGTGGATTGGTGGTGGTACCAGGTGAGGGTGGTTGGGTAATTGAAGCTTCTTTGCTAACAGGGTCCTGGCACTGACCTAACTGCAGGTTTAAATTAAAAAAAAAAACAAAACAAAACAACAAACTCAGGAGAAATAACACCATACAGAGCTTCAAGAGTGAAGCAAAAGGGAAAGGTTGTGAGGGTTTCAACAGAAAAACTGATTTAGTCTCCAGCTAAGTGTTAGCTAAGGAGAACTGAGGGTTAAGAAGCGAACACTACCCTTTGCAAAGCACAAAGAGTGACAGCATACATGCGTATGGACAGCCCAGACCAAGGAGAGCTGAACTGCATGTGGCACACAGCCCACTGAACTGAGCATGCAGATCATCAGTCAAAGGAAGAGCAGCAGCAGTTTAAGGACCTAAATCCATTTGGCTGGGAAAGCTGCCGGCTGCTAGTGAAGTCAAAAGAAAGTTCAGTGAGGTGACTGGCATTTTTGGATGACAGAAAACCCCACTTAAATGTTTGCAAGTTGTTGACACCAAAACTTAAGAAAGTCCCCTTCTTACTAATGACACCTCAGTAAGTGCTCTGCAGTTTGGGATGAAATGTCCTGTCCGGCCCAGAGGAGCAGCCTTTACACAGTGCCTGGTTGCCCAGGTGGGCAGGGAAGACCTTTGTTCAAATTCACGTCCTGCTGTTCTTCCAGCTACAAAATGGGGGAAATCTTTTGAAAACATTTACTGGAACTGAAAGGCTTTTGCTACCTTGCTCTATTTGGGATATCACAGGAGGGCTCCGCACCTCACAGATGGAGTCCTAACAGGATACAGCAAAGGTAAACAGACAGAAAATGAGGAATAGCTTATTTAGCTGAAACTGAAGAGGGACGGTAGGTCAGGAGGAAAGATCACAGAAGTTGGAATACAGCCAGGACACCAAAGGTAGACCTTTAAAACTTGCAAAGAAATGCTATAGGAGCTTTTCTGAATGCAAAGAGCCAGGAGCTACCAACACACCTCCTTCTCTTCTTCTCTTTTCTCCCTGCCCTCCTGGGTACCTCTCTCTGCATGATGTGCCAGAGAAAGGAAAGAGTGTGGACGTCGGAATCGCCATGGGATGCTTCCTAAAATATATAGACGCCTGCAGGCTTACATTTGCACATCTACTGTGAGAGGTGACAGTACTGAGGTGTGAGGCAGGGTGGGGTTAAACACAAACAGGGTCTTTCTCATGAATCCTTTCCAAAAGCTCCAAATGAATATATGCTGAAGGAACACACAATTTCCCCCTGGCAGTAGCTATTTATGAAAGCCTAATACATTTAACTCTGGAAGGAGGTGTCCTTTGGTTCAATAAAATAAAAAACCACCCCACCTTAAAATCATAGTTCCATGATACAAAGAAAACTGTGGAAACCCTGTTAAAAAATGTCACTGTATTAAGCTGTGCAGTTTGGTTTCCTTCTAATTTCTGTGTCCTTTTGTCACAATTTAAAGTAAGGAAAAGAATGTTTCTCAAACTGGTATTATGCTGACATTCAACAATTCAGAGTATATGTCCTTGGAATTTTTATAAAGTGCAATTTTTAAATATTATTTTTCCAAAATACTGCCCAAAGGAACCATTCTGGCTGATCAAACAGCCCTTGTAACTGCTTTAAATGCTCACGCAGCATTTCTCCAAATAAGGCCTTGTATGAAAACGAAACACCACAGGGGCACCGTGAAACACCAGTTAGCACCTTTATAAAACTCTGCTTCTAAGATTAACTATGCTACAACCCTGGCAGATCACAGAATCGTAAGTCTTGTACGAGCACAGAGTGGAATTGTGTTAATTTGTCTCAGAGGATGCAGTTGCAATAGTCCTTTCTCGTCTTCAGAGAAATCCAGCTTGGAGCACTGAGACGGTGCACACCAGGAGACGTTTTACGGGAACATGCTTTTGCAGGGGGGTGCTCTCTCATTCACACAGCTTGCCTTGTGCCCTTCAAATTGCACCAGTCTGTCTGAAGAGGAAAGGCAAAGGTCTACGCTGAAATTTGCTCTGTGGGTCCAAGCGACTTTTTGTCCTTACGTCACATTGGGTCTTTGGCATTGCAAGATGTCTTTGAATGTTTGGGAAGAGACAAGGCAAACAGAAAAGGGCTGAAAAGCAATCAGTGCTGCTTCCTTCCTTTCTTGTGTTTTCTTTTGCCAGCTACACAATATTCTCTCAGAGAAATCTGCAAGCCATCAAGCGCATCAGAGCCCAGGCTGCGTTTGCTAGAAGCTGAGCAGAATGTTCAGCGGGAGCCCACCTCCCAGCTGGGAGTGTGACCCTGTTTCAGTGCCGCACATGCAGCAAACTTCTGCTCCTCTTTGTGCCTCGCAGTGCAGGTTAACACAACGCTTGGACTCATCCAGCAGCTCAGGGCTGTCAAAAGGATTGATCCTACTCCCAGCTCTGCTCTGGACCAGGGCCTCAAAACCCTCTTGAGAGAGCACGCTTCTTTTTTCCTCTCCTGTTTGGTTTTGTTGTTTTGTTTTGTTTTTTTTTTGTTAGGTCAGCTTTTGGCCTTGGTGCCCCAGCCGGCTGAGGGCACAGGCAGGTACGGACACACAGGGCTGGTAGGAGGGAGGAGTGGGAACACACTGCCAAAGGCAGTGGGCAGGAGCCTTGGTCTTAGCCTAAGTTCATATGGCCTTAAAAGACTGGCATCACAGCCCAGGTGACTCTACGTGACCACCATGGAGTGGTGAAGGGCTTCCTTTTAAACGGGGAGGATTAAGATCCACTGAGAAGGTGGTTTCGTCTGTGCCATCCACCTGGATGGGACAGCAAAGGCTCCCCGGCTAACCCCAAACCAGCTGGCATGCCAACACAGGACAGTGACAGGCCAGGCAGCAGTACTGCCTTGGCCTTAAAGGCAGGACAGACGGATCTTCCTGGCAGCACGCACGCAGTAGTTTGACCTGCCACTCAGTGGTGACAGCCTGAGATGGTCACATCACTTTTGGTCCAGAACTCACTCATTCCCCAGGATCTGTGCATTGGTTCCCCTGGCGCAGAGGTGGTCACCATCCAGCAATGAAGTACCAACAGAAGGCACGAAGGCTGAGGCAAAACAAGGAGCTGACCCCAATTTTTGTAGTCCAAAGAATGTTTCGTAACCCCTGAAGCATTTTTCTTCTTGAGAATGAAACTCTTTGCCTCACCCCATCCTCCTCTTTTTACATTTACAGTCCCTCATCTTTGCAGGCTTTTGGAATTTTTAGTTTAAAAAGGAATTACAGAGTAATTCCTGCCATTAGTAAATAACACAAAAGCTGATAAACTGTTAAAAAAACACAGAGGCCTTGCCAAGAGACTTAGGCGAGACATTTGTTTTTGGGAAACCCTCTGCACAGTACAGTCCACATGCACACTTAATCACGCAGAGAAACATTTACTGTAGGATATATTTTTAGGCAATTTTTCAAGTGGCAAATTTCCACTGGGGTACAGCACTTGTCCTGTCATAATTAACTGTACAGAAAATATTAGTCTAGAGCTGGCCTGCTCGATGGCGGAGGGAACACGTTACACCCAAGTTCAAGAGAGGAGCAGGGTCTCTCGCTGTGTGGGCTAGTGAAGACTAAGCACATTACACACATATTTGGCCATCACCACCACGAAAGGCCACGAGCTTCCCTCGCAGTGTGTGCTTGGTCCTGGAGCTGAATAGCTTTCAGCTGCGCAGGATGCTGTTTGGCTGCTCCGAGAGATGAAAAAAAGATGTAGGAGTCAATCACTGGAGGAGGGAGGTTGGATTTAAAAGGGGATTAATGTGACAGCCAGGGATCTGAAGGGTGGTGGAAAACCCGGGAGGCCCCACAGCTCCTGTCGAGCAGGCGCCTGCCAAGTCACACAGATCTGCAGCGTGACACATGTCTCCCATCTTGGATATTGCGGCCCCACCAATAACTCATGTGCTCACAGGGCTCTGGCCGGCTGCTGTCCCCCCTCTCTACAAAGGGCCAACACCACACGCTGCATCTTCCTGCGTGGCCTCTGTCTTCTCCTTTTGCTTCAAGTTTTTATGGGTTTTAAGAAGAAAACCAAGGGGCACGACTGATAAGGAGGTTGCTGAGGTAAGTCCTCCGGCACGTAGCCCCCATCCCTCTGACTCTGCCTTGGCTTTGTGGCTGGGGTGTCTGAACGTGCCAAAAGTGCAGCCAGCGCTGGTCCCTGGCTCAAATATAGGACAGCCTTAAAGCACATGCTTTGAGTCAACAGGGATGGATTTAAGCATGTGCTGGAGGGCTGTGCTGAGTGAGAGTCTTAGAGAACAGAATGGCAAGTCATCCACAGTAAAGTGTTTTGTTGCTTTTTTTTTTTTTTAAAGGGGAAATGTTGGCTTGGGAAGATCCTTCCCACATGTCTTCAAGACAGGGAACAGTTGGAGTAGGTATTTTAAAGGCAAACCAAGTGGAGCTCTGCTTTGAAAAGTTGTCATTCCTTGAAGCATTTGTGCCATTTTTTTAGTTCCCTGACTAGTAAAAGGACAGATGCAGTTTTAGCAGCATTCCTGGAGCTCTAAAAAGTCACTGGTGTGGCACTCGCCTGCCTCGTGTACCCAACACCGGTGTATCTGATATCACGTTGCTACGCTACTCAGCCATAGCGACAATGCATGTAATGCTACAGGATGCTGAGAGAAGTTTCCAGGTCATGTCTTGACCAAACTGAGTCTATTTACATGAGAAATACTTATGGGCTAGAGGATGGTGAGAACTACTGAAACCTCCACCTTGTCGTATCCAGATAGGTCTACTTTCTCTAGCTTACTTGATCATAGGTCACATAGATTTATACTGGTGCACGTTTATAAGATGTGAACTAGATCAGGAGTGAGAAACTCATTTGTGAAATGAAAGCTGAGCTTTGACTCCACTTCCTGCGCTTTTCAGATCTGTGAGAACCGTCCTGCTAAGCATTTGGCAAGCCCTGAAGTCTAAGTGGAACAAGAATCAATGAAATCCTGCCTATCAAAATTTATGGTAACCCCTGGTAAATAGGCAGTATTTATTTTACAGGTGAATTCAGGCACCCTCTGCTAATCTATGCAAAAAGTAAAATGATGCTGTGAGCAAGCATGTCGGGTCCAGCCAACGCTGGTCGCTGATTGATGGGCTATCTGCACAGGAATGAACTCCACCGTTGTGCCCTAACATAGAAAAAAACAAGTACCACAGGTCGATGCTGGGCTAAGACTCTACCCTGCAGAGCTAGCACAAGTCTTCCTATGTCTCAGGTTTTGATCTTGAAAGGTCCTTTTATGACAGGTTTGCATGTATTGTGTGTCACACCGCAGTCCTTAGGCTAGCCCGTGGTTGGCCACCGTGTGTATCTGTCCCCACTGCCGCAGTGTCAAGTGTTGAACCTCCTCCAGGCAGACCCTTAGAGGAGATCTGTGAGCAGCGACTAATGACATCTGGGCTTCTCTCCTCTATCCTCTATTCTCTTTCTTTCCTCTGCTGCCTGATCAAATATGTGTCTGGCTGAGGGGGTTTTCTGGTTTTGGGTCCTTCATAAGCTTTCTTTCCCATGCCAATTCTCTGATGTCTAACATGGAACAAGCCAATACTTAAGCCTCTCCTTCAACAGCAGCATCAACAGGGTTTCATTTCTCTATCTAGCCACTTACTTTAAGAAAACCTGTAACAAACTTTAACAAAACTTTTTGAGCCTGCTACCTAATGTCAAATCTCACTGAAAACGTACAGTAAGTTCAAAAATTAATGAACACGGGAGCTAAAAGGCAAAATGCCAGAGACAAATATGCAAGTCCATTGAGGTCTCACAAGCTTTGTTGCCCTTAGAATTCAGATTAAAATTCCTGCAACTTCTCCTTTTGTTAATCTTTAGTGAGATGTGTTAAATTATTCAATCTTCTTTCAAACCATTAGGCAGAACAGGCACGTTGTGAAGAATGCTTAATTCACATTTTTTGTAACACATTGCCCTGGTTTAGATTAGTTTCTCATATTCTATATAAGAAAATATATACATACAAAGTATTTATCTATTCATGTAAATGGCTTTATCAGGCATAAACATCTCCATATTTGATATTTTAGTCATGCTCAAATGTCAACAGTTATTATCGCTTCTTTTGTATTTCTCCTCCTCAGACAAGTATTATTTGGGATGAAGTATTTTCCTTCTGTATTCTTTACAGTTTTTTGTTTGCTGATTATTTTTCTTTTTTCTTTTAACTAACTGATTCATTAACACATTTTACAAAGATGTTGTGAAGTATCTGAGAACTATATAATTTACTCCACTGTGCTTCAGTTTCATTATATGCACCCTTATCAGATTGACAGCTGCTCAGGTTGAATCTGCCTATCAAAATCAGCAAACACTCTTTTCATTTTTCATTTCTGAATTGCATTTTCAGCGCTTTAAACACATACTACTATAATGATACTTTAGAAGAAAGAAATTAAAAACAAACCTATCAGCTGTGTGGACTGTCAAGATTTGCATAAACAGAAGATGTTTTCTAATTTCTTTAAGTTACAGTGTTAAAATTCACGACACTGAACTGCAAATAACTATTTTAATGGGTTCACGAAAGACAAAAAATCCTACATGGACAGCATATGCAGGATTATCTTCTCTAGCTGGTGCTGATGACTCTGCTGAGAAGTAGTGTGGGTCCTTTACTATATTCCTAAATTTTGAGTGGCAAAACATTATCCCACTGCAGACTAGTGCCATAAAATTATTTGATAGATATTGAAATAAAAATGAAATTCAGTCTGTAAGAACCTCATATATAAAAATATACAGACAAAATGAGAAGAACAGTATTGTTCTTTAATTCTAGCCCTTACGAAATAATGCAGCATCCACAGTCCTGCATACCAGAGCAGCCGCTGTGAGAGTACTCTGTTGCAGAAAGCATCCAACACACTGAAGAAACCAAGGAGGGCAGATCTCCAGTGCCTGTTCTGCAGATCTATCAGATCACAAGCTGCCAGGGCAGGGAGAGAATGCAACCTAGAATAAACCTGCATAAACTACCTCTTTCCCTTCTGTGCCCTACCAGAAAGGATTTTTGCCCTGTTTCTGGCTGTTAGAGAAAAGCTGCATAACTCATCACTGCCTGCAGCCCCGCTTCTCAGAAGAACTGCCATTCTAGACGTCTTGGGAATCCCCAAATGATTCTTCCAGAGCTGCTACAGAGAAGACATAGCCAGCAGATTGAGGAGGAATGCGTGAAAACTAGCTGTGCTGTTATACAGCATCTGCCCTTTGTGTGCCACTTCACGTGGTCACTGCACAGTCATTTATATAGCCACACTCACTTGGGTTGTGTGACATCTAGTTTACATCTCATCTTGGCTAACTAGAAATCTTGGCAACTGTAGAAGACTTCTAGCACTTCCAAGGTTAGACATCTCTCTCATGCTGTTTCTTGTTTCAGTTCATTTTTTCTCTTTACTACTTCTTACATTGGATTATTTCATCTTCCATCATTTACGGAGCCCTTGCTACAGCATGCAGGACATCAGCACTGATTCTGCTCCTCTATCACATTTGCAAAGAGATTAAGCACTTCACTGTACACATTTTTTATACTGCAGCTATGATTTATTTTGCTTACATTTCTTTCTGATAAATTTTCTTCTCAGTTTACGATGGGGATAGGTAAGCTTTTCTTTTTCCGCAGTTGCACCTACACTCTCCAGTCCTGTGTTACAACCGATCTAGACTCTACCTGATTTATGTCACCCTTCAGAAATAACAGGACCTTTCTGAGCTGTGCTAAGATCAGCGAACGTGGTTTTGGGCAGAACCATGAATATTTAAGCATTAGTTAAAGGCCAAAGCACCGGACTGTGAAGGATAAGCATTCCGAAAACAGTCATGACTGTGGCTGATAATATGTAAGAGGCCTTTTAAAGTTCTGAGCTGTGTGACTTGAATGACCATGTTTGAATGCAAAGATATATAATAAAAAAGAGGCCCATAATTGCTGAGGTATTTTGAAGTATCTAACTGAATCCATGCCTGCAAAGGATTATGAAGAGCAAAGGATTCACAAGTTGGCTTCAAATTTGATCCCACTTGGCTTTTCTTATGTTAAATGTAAGAGTATCTCAAAACTTAGCTTGGCTCCAAAAAAGATCACAATGTAGGAAACCAGAAGTCCCACATTTTACCAGTCCCCTTAAAGAAATACAAGAAATATCCACAGAAATAGCATGCTGGCTGAGCAGCACGCAGCTGAAAATGAGAGAGAAGAAAGAAAAAAGACCCAGATGTGTGTATTAAGTTCACAAAACCCACCATTTTGATACAGCTCAGAAACAAACTCAAACAGAAGGTTCTGCCAGTATAGAGTGAAGTATTAATGCTCATGTTTGTATTAAGATCTCATCTTGAGTATTGCAAATACTGCTGTACAACTGCGTCTATAAGAGTAACATCCAAATGAGAGCAGATATGAAGAACGGCTACTAGTATGGCAAACAGAGAGGCTTTTCACCCAAGGATGCTAGAAGAGTCGGGTTTGTTTAGTCCAACAAAGTCAGAGCTAAGGGTGAAAAGGCATAAGTGCCTTCTACAGGCAAATTAGGGAGGTATTTGAGCTACTGAAGTAAAGGCTATACTTGATAAAAGAGAAAATAAGTATAAACTGGCCACAAGTAAATTTAAACAGGGAATGAGATTGCTAACCATCAGAACAGTGAAGTTCTTAAAGAGCTTTCAGATAGAAGCAAAGTGAGTAGTTGGGCTGGAAACTGAGCTTCTAGATGGCTCACAATCCATCTAGGAAAGCAACCGCCCACAACATCAAGCAAAACCTCGTGATTCAAGCAGTCCCTTCAGGTCCTATTTCATACAGCCCTAAACCTGGTAAAGAGAAGGAGAAAAAAGTTGCAGGGCAGACTGGAAACCACAAAACATTTTGAGCAGATATTCTACTGAATTCAAAACACAACATCGAAAAAGCAAGACACTGTGAAGTTGGCTAAGGCTGCCACTGACAAGTGGGATGGGAAGAAAGGTTTCTATTTTCTGCAGTGAAAATATCTTGTATCCCCAGTAAGTAACTGTGGAAAGGAGACAGGCTCAGGGAACAAGAGTGATTAGGACATGGTAACAGTTCAGGCTCTACCTTAATAACAAAGAAGTCTTTAAGAATTCTCCTGCACGAATTAAGATTTCTGCACAAAATATGCTGCACGCTTAAACAAACAGTCTCTTATTTTCTACATGTTTTTTTTTCTCTACTGCACCTTAAAATAAATAGTGGGGGGGTGGAATCTAATCTGGATTGAATGAGAGCATTGCATTAGGGAAAATACTGAATGTTCCCATTCTTGAAGAATGCAATTATTAATAGATTGAGGTAATAAGAAAAAGGGAACTAGCTGCTTAATGTAGCTGCTCTGAGACTGGAAATTCTGGGCCAGAAAACACCAAGCATGCAGAAATGTCCTGTCATTTAGCATACGAGCAAAGGCTGGGATCTCAAGTGGCTGAAGACTAGACTGCAGGGGAAGGGGAGGAGGCAAGGTCACTGAACCCCTAATATATAGAACTATGGCATCTAAGGTATCGCATGAGCTAAGGCCTGAGGGAAAGAGCATTAAAAAACAGACTACATCTGTGTATGCACTAAGAGTGATGGTCCCTGTCAGCCATGGTTTCCTGCAGGTATGTTCACTGTGACAGGTAATAAGGATTGGTGAAGTTTTGCTGGTGAATATTCGCCTGATGTCTTACCAAAGCACATAAAGTGCAGCGCATGTCCCAGTACAGTGCACAGGTTCCCAGCTGTGTGCCAGGAATCTGCTTACAGGGACAGAATAAGAAAAATGAGTCAAAACCCAAAAGCCCTTCCCCTCTGTTAAGTGAACCTAGTGGAGGAAGAGGAGTTCCTTGCAATGGTGGATGAAGTAGTCCTGGAGCCTGAGCAGAGGTAACAGTGGTGCATCTACATCCAGAAACCACTTGGGAGAATCTCTGTTCTCCATAGGAGTAGGGCAGGGGAAAGACCGGTCACCTTGCCCAGCCCCTCCTGATCCCAGACCTGAGCACTCTAGCATAAAAAATTGAGTCCTGGAAACCAAGACCTTATTTTCTATTGACAAGACTATAAAAAAACCCCTCTCCTTGTGAGTCAGGGTGCAGCTTTTGGAGGGCTCAGGAGAGGGGAGCGTGTGAGCTCATGCCTGGCAGGAGGGGAACGTGAATGCAGCAGCAGATCTAGCCCAGCGCTTCCTTGTCGGCTCAGCCCCCTGGCAGGCAGCCAGTGCCTGTGCCCCCAGCAGCCCTCGTGGAGGTCCTGGGGAGCTCAGGGGAGCTAGCACAGGGGATCCCAGCATTTGGATTCACATAGAGGTCAACAGTATTAGTGTGGAAGCTTACAGGTTTCTTGCTGACAGAGCATTCTGTATGAAAGCATCCCATCTGGCCTTGGTCCCCTCCCTTATCCTACTTGTTTCAGCTTATTTCCACACTCAAGCCACCCCACATGGCAGTTTGAGGTTGAGTATGTCAAGCAGTCTTAAATAAAGTTGAAGCTCTACCTCAGGAGTGCTTTGCTGTCAAATACCTGTGCTTTAATCACCAGGTCTGACAGTCTTGGTTGATGATCCTATAGTACTATACCGCAGTCTAAGAAAGGTACAGCAGGGCTCCATGCAAAGTATTGCATTTCAGGTATATAGCATCTAAAGAGCAGAAGAAGGTGAATTAAGGATTTCCAAGTGTATGCCTATAACGGAAACTTAGTTGAAATCAATGGGACAACCTAAAGGGGAAATTATTAGAAAATCTGAAAACTCCCTGATTAGTCAGAAGAAGTAACAGAAATTCATGTTCAGAAGAATTCTCGGTGCCTGCTGTCTGTGCTGCAGGGACTCCGTCATCTACCGAGAAATCTGATGAAGCGAAAACGAATGGAGTCATATTAAAAGGCGGGAAGCCCCTCCTATTCAGAAAGCAGTTTACAAAAAAAGAGAAGCTAAATTTTTTCTTTAATTTTACTTTACATATCTGTAGATCTGATCAATATAATCAACAGCTTATTTCTGAAGAGTAGAAGCACACCTTTACACCTTTCATGAGTAGCAATCACAGAAATCAGACAGTTGTTATTATTATCCCTATAAAATGTATTTTAAAGATTAGCCTTTTCGAACTTATTTATGGTAGCCTAATAGACAGACAGCCTAAATCAGAATTTTACACAGTGGCATCTGAAAGTGAATTTTAATTTACTAAAAAGAAACCAGAGAGATGACTTTGGAAAATTAACTACTGAGTTTCTCTTACACACACACACACAAAATCAGATTCACTGTGTTCACTGTGACTTTGAAGAATCACATATTTGAGCAAGAGCATAACTTCATATCCATGTACAGTCAAGCATCATATTCTTCACTAAGTTTGCCACTGGATATTTTAAGAAATGCCAAATAATATTGTACTTCCTGTGAAGAACTGCTGCCTGTCCAGTAGTAGTTGTAAAACAAGACTAGCATTTTATCACTGTTAAGCAGAATACTGGAGTGACTCAAGAGGCCCAAGGTTTTTTTCCTTATCTGACACTGAATATATCATCTGCAGTTCACTGGTTATTGTGCTGCTGTATTCCCAATTATAACTTGGCAAAATTGTTTTCCCACATCTATAAGGGACTTTCTTCACAACAGGTAGAAATTGTGACATGAGGGCTATGCGTTTTTATTCCACAGTGTATTTCATTCTACAATAAGCACCTACTGAATGATGAGAACTAAGCTATTGTTAATTCTGTAACTGATGTACAAAGATGAAAGCTCAATTTCCAAACCACAGAAAGCTTATTAAGTAAATTATAAGGGGTTGCAAACTGGCAGTGACTCTGTGGTGAAAGGTTAAACCATCAACAATTTCGAACCTAGCCTAGCTTGATTTTTACTTCTCCCTTTCACTGCCACTCTGGTAACTTAAAGAGAAGTGGTATATGTTTAATGGTTCTTGCTACCCATCCAGAACAATTGTACCTTGGTGCCTGCATCACTGTACAATTGTATGCCCTGGCAGCTCTCTAAGTTTTGTTTCTTCATCTGGAGATAAAATAAATTGGACAGTGGCCCAGCAATTACACAATTCATTATAAAGAGATGCCCACAAAACCCCTTATGTCTCAGGCTGCTTTATCCTCTAGTTCCTCTACCAGGAATCACTGGAAGGAATGTTAACAGGACAGCAGAAAATATTTTGTCATGAATATGAAGTGGATACAGCCTCTTTCCACAAACACATGTTCTGCCTTTTCGTTGCAGTACCCTCATGTTTAATTTATTCAATATTTAGCAAACATACTCATTTTTATTTCCTTTCTCTGCTTTGATCATGGAACGTCTTCAAAGAATATTCCATGTGCACCATTCATGCAAGTGCCTTCATTTAATTGCTCAGGTAATTCACCACATGTGCTCACCAGGCTGGGGGAGCACAAGAAGTTTTCTGGCATGAATGCTCCCATGTGAATGGTAAACTGGGAAGTGATGAATGAAGCATTTTCTACTGAGTTTGTACAACCACGGACACCATGGGCACAACTGGGAACAACAAAGATGCATGCAGCTTAGAAATCTGATTTCCATGGAATTGTGCCAGTGAAAATCAGTCACTCATAACTCGCAAAAAAAAAAAAAAAGGAAAGGTACAAAGAAAAGCCAAATTAATTTCTTTGGAAACCACAAAAGAACACAGGAGGTAATTGCTGCCTTCTGTAACACCTATTCCAACATCTATTGTTCTATTCCATTATGCCTATTGCCGATGTTAAGTATCAAAATGCCTCCAGGAATCATGGTTTACCATAATATGAACAGAGTTCAGATGATCTTAATATGAGGTTGGAAAGGAGCGTACTACAATGCATAAGAACAGAGCTGCATTGGAGAGGCAAATTGAGAAGACTCCTCTCTGCAACAGCCCAGAACGGTTTCCAATGTGCCATTGCTATTTAGGTAACATTGTGACAGGCACTTTACAAATTACCCGGAATTTATGGGCCAGATCGTGACACCATTACTCATGCTGAAAACCGGCATATAACGGCAGCAGCCCCACTGAAGTCAGCAGACTCCCAGACCTGAAGTCACGAGCAAGGGTTTCACAGTCTGGCTCAGCTCTGTCCCTGGGCAGATAACCTGCAGACCCACAGACCTGTAGTCAGGTTTTGCAGCAAAGGTACATAACAAATCTGAAGAAATGTTTTCCATCAGCAAAGTGGGGAAGGGGAGGAGGGGCAGGGAGAGAAGCTGTAGGCTCCCTAATGCTTTGTTAGGCTTCCTGGCTCCAATCTTAAAAATATAAGCATCTCAAGGGATCCAGGATTCTTTTTCCCCCTCCTTCTTTTCTTAGTGCAACATCAACTACAGTTTTCTTAAGGAACAAAAAAAAGACAGCAATGCTAAAGTTAAGAATATTGCCTTATCAGTCAGCTACATACAAGAAATAGAAGAGCTGTCAAGACAATATTAAAAGTTTTAATGATATGCCAATGCTCCTTTGGGAGGATACAGCTCTCTAAATCTTTTTTGAATGCGATACCAACTTACAAATTACCCACATCTTGTTCCTGTGTTCTCCTTTATCATTTACGGCACTCTTCCTCTATGATTGCTATAGTTTTTGGTTTTTTTATTTTGTTTGTGGAGTTAAGCTCTAATCATACTTGATCCTAGCCATATTAGCTTCTCTTTTATGAAAGAGGAAGACTTTTATAACCACAGCAACAAATTTCTTTGTGACATGATTTATCTCATTCCTTTTTATGGTGGTGAGGCTTTTTTCCCCTTTAATTACCCAACAGAAGCAAAGTCTCTCATCCTTTCCTCATCTTTATGTACTTTGCTTTCAACCAGTTCCAGATGACAGCATGGAAGAAAGTTTTCCAGCTCAGTACATCCACGTCCTCTTGTATATTTGGGCTGACTCGCACTACGGAGAACAGGCTACAGAGTTTGTACTGACCACCCAGTAGAAGTGTCTTCTGCTATGAGCACTTCTTGCAGTAATATTCCTTTTCCCCATATTAAATTGGCTCTTCCTCACAGGCTCTGTGAAGATCCCAGCCCTTCCAGATCTTAGCTGTGGAGTGAAGTCTCATTCTCTCAGATCTCATCTGTTCATCCGCTGATTCCCTTGCATGCTCTGCAGCATTTATCAGCCAACTCCTCTGTCCTTCAGCCCCGCAGCACTCAGGCTTGCCGAGCGCTCCCGGCTCCATCCTCTGTCTTTGCCTCCTTTACTTCTGCCCTGTGATGTCCACAAGCACATCTTGAAACTCAAGGGGCCTGGCAGCATGCCGTAGGAACACACTTTGATTAAGTGGTCACAAATTTCTTTTTCCTCCCCCTCATGTCCCATTTTCTGATGTTTATCGCTGTTTCCATGGGAATTGCCTCTCTCCATCCAAGACTTAATATTCATATTTAGGAGGGGAAAAGCTTTCTCTGGCAAGGAGCAGTTGTGCCAGGGGATGCACGCAGTCACAAAACGACAACAGGAAGGTCTGAGCCGGGTCACCCATAGGCGAACGCCCGGGTTTGCCCGAATGCAGAGCAACGACAAGGTCTGCTTTCAAGGACTTGCATGATTCCCAGGCTGTAACCAGCCCAGGAGGCTGCACTGGCACTGGAGAGTAAGCAGTTCGGTATGCCCGACCCCTTCTGCTGCCTTCTGTCCTCACCTGCAGAAGCTGCTGCCGCTGCCTTGGTGGCACACTGCCCTGTCACCCCTCTGCCCCGCTGCCCCTCGCTCCCAGCACCGGCACCGGCACTGCTCCTGCCCGTGGCGGTGTGGTGGGAAGCCCAGGCAGCTGCCCACCTTCTGCTGGGGCACCACCACTCCCCTCCAGTGAGACTGGCACGACTTTCAAAAGCTGCCGGGGACAGGACTGTGTTTGGAGGGGGGGAGGTCTCGATCTCGCACTGCTGTTTCATGGAGCTCCGTTTCCCTTTTATTTCCTGAAGAATCATGGCCCAGGAATGCCCGGCACCCCAGAACCTCCTTAAAAGCTGAAAAGGCCATGGCAGAGCAGCTGTAACTCCCAATGGCACCAACTCTGGCGGATTTTGAGTGCCGAGAGTGGTGCCTCTGCAGCCCCAACCCTCGGCAGCTCTCAGCCAAGGCAGGGGACGACTGCGCAGGCACAGCCAGCTCTGCCAGGCGCCTGGGCAGCCCTGGGGAAAATATTACCGTAATGAATAACTGACTGACATTTAGCAATGCAAAGCCTTTTGTGCAGCTAGGGAAATGTCACCGTGCATTTTCTTTTCGAGGAAATGTGTGGGCCGTGCTTTACAGATGGATGTTTGCAGAGGGGAGAGGGGGGGCTGGGGAAGGGACCTTCGCTCTGTTTGCAGCAAACAGAAGCGAAACGCCACCTTTTTAGGTGAAGGTATATATGTCAAACCGCTGACATCAGAAGGGAAACTCCCTCGCTCTGTGCCGTCTTCACCTAGCTTGCATTGCTTTAGCAAAGCCAGAGGTTGCTAAATAACACATGGAATGAAAAATAAAATAGCCCATAACTCTGCAACAGTTGGAAGGGATTTTTAGCTCATTCTTCATCTCTTTCACGTGCTGTGTTGAAATATGAGGCCAAGAAGGAGGCCAAAATACTTAAAAGGCCTATCATGAGGTAATTCAGCCACAGGCCCCGAGCAGGGGAACACAATGATAGCAGTGTGCTCGCTGTTTGCACAGAACTTGAAATATCAGAGCCCCATAGACCCTAAAAAGCACAATTAAAAATGAAACAACTCCTTGGGGCACGCAGATTACCCACATCTCCCCCTCTGAAAATGTTTCACTCAAGTGTCCTATAAAATTAGTAATTGCTTGTGGCACCTGCACAACATAGCTGTTGAGAAGAAATCCATAAAAGAACAACCAAGGTTACACGCCCGTGCTTACCATTGTGTCCTCCAGTGACCATCACTTGTGCCTGTGCTTTATGCAAAGGGCAGAGGATTCAAGCAGCAGCGAGCAGCATGTAAATGGTCTTTCCACCTTCGGGAGAGGCAGCACGGTGTAGCTGACCTGTCCCATACAAGGGCCCAAGTTTTCCAGGAGGACCCTACAAAGGAATCACCCACAGAGGAAAGGGGGTCAAAGAAACAGACTGCATGGGGTCCATCTCTTGAGCAAGCACAGATCTGGTCCTGGGTTTACATCCTCCTCGAGGCTCTCGGATGCTAAAGGCAGAGCCCAAGAAAGCAGAAGGCAGTGTGTTGCCACTTGGCCACGAGGGCAAAGGTGGGCTTATGTCACTCTGTACCCCCATGATTCCCCCGTGGAGCAACCACTCCCAGCTGCTGGAGGGCTTCTGGGCAACTTCTGGCATCTAATGCAGATGGAGGTTATACCAGTTGTCAGCCAGGGAAAAGGCAGTGAAGAAATACTCAAGTCTGGCGCTGAGATTGAAACCTAAGGGCAGCACACTGGAAGGACCATGCTGGCAGCAGGCAGATTGAAATACAGGGCAGCGCAGCAAGCACAGACCCAGCTCTTGTCAACGCACCACGCATAGACATATTTGTAGTACTCACGGGATGCCAAACGTGCAAAAGAAACAAGCAGAATTACAAAACAGCCCAGCCTGTTAGGACACTTACTTGCCAAGAGGGCTACCTGCCCCACAGGCGTTCCTGGCAGGCCTTCCACGCTAGCCAGGTCCATTTGACTGAAGTGGGGAGGGTGTCACAAATGCTGTATACTTATTTTGCACGCTTGATCCCAAAATCATTGCTAATGTGGCATTTACAACTGCAGGATCAGACTGCAGAAAAGCAAAAATCAAAAAAGAAAGATCAGCTGTATTAAGTAATCTCGCTGCACAGCTCAACTGAATCAGTGAAGCAAAGAGAAAAACAGACTCTTTTTGGAATGACTAAATACATACAGAAGAATTTTATATTAAATAAACCTAAAAACACATACCAAATTTAAAAACTGAGACCTATATCTTAAATGATAGCTTTAAAATATTAACATAGATTTATATTCACAGTTTACACAGGGGATAAATTGTTATTCATACCCTGTATAGATGATATTTCTCCTTCTCGAGTGCCAGTCATTTCAGCTGTTGTCGTCAACTTACTTTTCTCAACAAACGAAAAACAAGAGAAAGGAGTGTTAGCAATCTCACAAGGCTGGGTTGTATTTTCCTGTAGTCATAGCAAAACGTTCATTTAAAGATAAAATCTGAACGTGAAGACAGTAGCTGTCTCAACCAGATGGTGGCACTATAAGCACTTGCTATCATAAGGGCATTTATAAATAGGAAAAAAAACCTAACCCACCAACAAAAAATAAACCACCGTAACGACTGCAGTATCACTTTACAGCACTGCATCTTTTAATTTATGAGAGACCTTCCCCAGACGGTTAAACATACATGAATTGCCTGTGTTACGGAGCCCAAACCATTAGCTTAATGAACAGCATGCTGAAAAGAAATAGAGTAAGTGTGTCTCATGACATTTCTAAAAATGCTTTCAAAAGAAAAAACGAAAACCTTTCTTTCCTCATTCCCATTCCAGTCCAAGTTTTTCAAACCATTCTCAAATAGCAGGGAGGAATCCCAGTGGGCTGCCAAATGACCTCTCTCACCACACCACTTACATCAGCACATGGCTATCAAAATATATCAAACACAGAAAGTACGAGGCACTGAATCAAAACTGTTTCTTGAGCAGATTAAGTTGCAGGGTGTACAGGACAGCAATCTGGTATTCAATATATCATCAGCAGCGATTTGTGTACAATAAATGTACAGATTACTTTAGCTATGGGGTATAAAACCGAAATGTAAGGAAGACAAAATCTGAGAGGAAAGCCTGGCTCCTCTAGTGGGAGTGGGACTTTTGCCATTGACTTCTGTGTGGCCAATATTTCCCCTTAAGGGTTGCATGAAAATATACAGGGTCTGACTTTTTCACAGCAGTGTGAAACAACGTGCATCAGTAGAACCCTTCCTGGTTTACAGAAGGAAGAGTGGCAGGAAAATCAACCAGAAAATGTGTCTGAAAGTACAGTGGATGCTCTGCCTATTGGAGGGAACGAAGAGAAACATGCAGCCTATGGATGTCATACTAATGAAGTTCCCTTGCTAACAAGAAAGTTACTTAATGTTTTTCTCTTGCTTTTATTGCATTTGCCACTGTTTCTTCAGAGGTTTCTTTGCCTTCTTTCATGCATCATTTTTGTGGGATTATTCCTTTTCAGGGACTATTTATTTGTTTCCCAGGTTAATCTCTCAACTTTTCTACTTTATTATTCTTTCTTGTGGAAAGTGAAAAATACCCATTTTGTTGGTCAGTGTTCCTTCTCTTCTTTGACATCAATAAATGACACATTCATATATACTGCTTTAAAGTAATTGATTTTAAAGTGTTTAACAAATGAAGCCTGCAACATCGCTGGTTTACAGATGAGGAAATGTGAGAGAACTCAGAACCAGAACCATGATTTAGATACTGATCCTGCAAACACTTGTTCATATGAATAACTTTATGAGAGCATTTGATGTGGCTACTTAGATACCTCAAGCTACTTGTGTGCAAAAGTGTTTGAGGACCAAATCCTTATCCACTAACAGCAGCTGCAACTGGCTTGTTTTCTCCTTCTTCAACTACCTTGAAAAAAATTTTAATTTTTGAGCAAAACATTGTGTTTAGCAATAGCTCCTCAGAATGGTAAGGGGGAGAAAAGCAGTAAAATCCAAAACTGGGATTAAAAAAAGAACTCTGATTTGCAAAACTGTCCAGATTAAAAATAAATAAAGGATTTTCCTTTTTTTCTTTAACCATGAGAAATCATACAGTAAAAATTTCCATGGTCTTTTTCACATTGAAAAGTAAAAAACTGTGTTGCCAAAAACTTCTCAAGTTTGGTAGCAGTAACAGCATGTTTGAGATTACACAGCAGGTTTCGCCACATGACATTTCAGATGCTGAGAGATGTGGGAAATATCAGGGATTTGCCTTGATTATATAAAGATACTTTCTTCATAGCAAACTCACTATTATTCACTGCCTTGTAAATGAGAAAGACTATATAACCAAACTACAGAAGGCTGACAGCCATACTCCCAAAGGAACAACCATATTTTACAGATACACAGCACATATAGGAAGGCTGAATGTATGGCTTCTTATTCCAGTTCTCCTGAAGGAAGATTGTTTTCAACCTATACATTTATGACAGACAGACAAACAACACAGGGAAGTCAACAATTTGCCAAAGCCTGATGAAGGCGAAAAATGTTGTTTCTCTCTGTCATGGACTTCCTTCAGCCAGGCATATTGCTCCAGACCTTTGGGGACTCACATCTTCTGTGAATAGCATAGCAAATGACCCTTCCCTTCTACTATGGAAAATAGTCAGCGCCATCTCAGAAGAGAGATTCCTTAAAACTGATAACATTACTGTGCAGACCCACTGAACTAAATCCTGCTTTTAGGAGGGATCTTCCATTGTTTTGATCAGCAATCCGGTCTGTCCTACCTTGCCTAATTTTCCCACACTGGGTCAAGTAAGAGGTAACGGCAGATGAAACAGAGCTCTAGAGTTCTACAGAAGGAAAATGACTGGAGAACCTGAAGCATCATATTCATATCATTAAACAGGCTAGACAAAGTCAGTCTGAAATTAGAGCAAATTTCCTCCATAAAGCCTAAATCACTTCAAAAGGACATAACCTTCTACAAAATATACACTTCTTTTTTGGTTTAGTCCTGGACTGATGAAAACATGGGGAATTACCTTGCCTTACATTTAGAAGAGGTCAATTATTACTGTGATCAGTTCCTTCACTGAGACAAAAATGCTCTGAATCAAGATGAGGGAAGAATGGGTATCTGTCCACATACTTAAACTATATATAAGTGTGTATATGTGTGTGTGTATACATACACACACTTTTTTTTTTTTTTAACTTTTCTTCCTAGAATGCAAAGAAAGCTAAGGATATGTCTCAGAGTGAATAATCAGACTGACTAAGCATTTCCTTGAGGAAACAGAAAATGAGGAAATGTCGCCATGATTTGCTTCTTGCTTTGCTCAGAAAAAAATTATTTTTACCTCTGGTTTCCCAGTGAAAAAAAAAACACACACAAAAAATATCCTCATGGGGACATGAGCTCACTTCTGCACACTCCGATATGTTAGTCATTCCCACTTGGTTCCTCTTGTTCAATAGCTTACCCTTGCTCAACTATGGAAAATAAATTCAGTAGGACTTCATCAGGCTACCAGAGCAGTAGGGAAATAGCTTACATTTTCCTCTGATATTGTACTGCTCTACTTGTTGAGGCCAAAGCATTCAACAGAAATCCATAAGCAATCTTACAGAAGATCCTCAATCAGAGTGATGAATTAACATACAGCTCCAAACTCGAACTCAACGACATCTTACTAGCCAACCCCTGTGAAGGTCTGTGCAGATATATATCACACAGAAGAGCTTTGATTCAACATACACTTTAAGCAGCCTTCTTCATGTCAGACTCATTTCTTCTGCTCCTTAGATGCTCTGCCAGATTTTTCCTCTTTCCCAGAGATGATCAGATGGAAAAGGAAGCCTGTAAGGAAGAATCAAATAGTGCTCTGGCCCGTTTGCTAGTATTGCAATGAAGACCAGTCAGTAGCAAAATTAAACCATTGTTTGCTCTGTGAGTCTAGCCTGCTCGCATGTGCCTGCTTTCCTGAGGGCTCACCATGTTCTCACTGCTGGTCAGGAGCAGGACCACCACTGCCGCAAGCAGGACAGAATTCACCCCCAATTGAGATCAATCAGTTCACAGTGAGAGGTTGTTTCATAAAGGAGCACTGCTAGGAAGAGTACCAAATCACCCTTTTAGACCCACTTCACCTGCTAATTTTGGCTTATCAGTAATACAAAAGAGTAATTTATTTTCCTGGAGTTGGTCATTACCTTCCTTCTTTTACCGTGATTTATACCGTTCAGGATAATCCACATACTGTGATATAAAGTGGAATAACAAACTCAACATGAGTTTCCACTTAAAATGCTTCACTTTCCTCTGACAAGTTTTCAGCTCTTGTCAGGCCAAGCTCCCTTCCTTCGCAGAGCTCGGACCAGAGTAGACGAAGAAAACACTGGTTATCTGCTTGATGATACGTGATCCTGAGAAGCAGCAAGCTTGTGTAAAGGGGTCCCTCTCCAAACTGCACTCTGCCAGGCAGGGAGCAGTGCTTCTTCTGCCGAGAGCCCTGGGGAGATGCTGGGAGAACTCAGGAGGACAGCAGAGTAAGGAGCCGAAGTGACCATGTGAGAGTCATCTATCTCCTAGAAAACTGTTGTAATGCACGAGCTCCACAGGCCCGCTTGTAAAACGGTGTCCCTAAAGCCTCAGAAAATGCCCAAAGACAGCTCCCAAATCCCTAGTGCTTCATTCCAGGGCAGTGCAAGAGAACACACCCAGCAGTAAACTGCCTCAAAATCAGGCAGTCTGGGGGTTTCAGAAGCTCACGATGTGAGAAGCTCAAGACATTAATTTCTTCAGGCTTTATTTCACCACATCTGCCTGGAGTGCAGTCTTAGCACTAAATTATATGACTAAGTAGGACCAAATTTACCCTTACGGTTCTTCAGAGAAGTACTACAGTGTAAAGAGACTCTCAGAAAAATGGTGGTTTGCTCAGCCTGAAAAGCTGTGTTCATTCAACCTCTGGTTCAAAGTGTGTTCAGCAGCATCACGATTCCGGGCCTGTCCTCCTTGGGGCCGGGAACCCTTCAAATTACGGGGCTCCCTGGCTACTGTGGAAGAAGGACTTTTTGGTGGTTGATGGCTCCCCGAAGCCCTGGCAGTGCCAGGCAGCTTTGCCAAAGTGACACCCTTGTCAAATTGCAGCAGGATAAAAGACTTGTTGCAACTGCACGTGGCACCTATTTCGCAAACCCATCAGGGATTTCAGAGAGGGAGAAGAGTTGATTCTGCCCACTCTATATGCAAACCTAAATTTACAATGAATTTTTTTGTGAATTGGAAAAGACGACTGTTTTTTTGGCTAGCTTTGTACATAAATACTAAAAACTCTCTAAGCAACAGCTCTAAAACAGAACTGGGATAATTCACTGCAATCATCAACACTCAGGAAATCATACACATCTTTTAGTGGCACCTCAGACACAAAAACAGACTCTCCCTGGTGCCGTAAAACACAGAAACCGAATCTAGATTAAAAATACATACTGCTATTATGTACTGTCGTTGCCAGGCTTCAGCAGAACTAAATCATCTTTCTACTAATGGTGAAAGCAACCTCAGCTAAAACCAACCAGAATAACTAAAGCAAAAATCAAAAGTAGCAGTACAGAAGTGACTGCAGAGGGAAGATAAAAGCCGCTGACAAGAACAAGCCGGGCTGTGACACAGCCTTTCGCGAGCTGGCTGCCTCATTACAGGAAAGCCTGCAAAACCCAGGCAGGCTCTCAATGTCGATAAATTAGAAGCAAAAATGGAAAGATAAAGCCCACTATGAAGCCGAAGGGGAACAAGTGCACTGCTGCAGTGAGGGGGAAGAGGCGGCTCTGAAAAGCTGCGTTCTGGCTGAATGCTGAAACTACGAAGGAGACCAAGACAAAATCATTTCTTCAAGATGTCTGGGAAAAAAATGACAGACCTTTAATTAAAAAGTCTGTGTGGGGGAAAGCTGTATGTGGTCCTAGAGAGCAGGGAAGGTAGCAGACAAACTTCTTGCTAGATGGGCAGCCTCATGCCAAATGAAGACTCAGGAATTGACAGGCAGACATAGAGGATGCAATCCCAGCGTGAAGGGACGTGCTTGATACCCTGGTAGCTAAGTCTGGCAGCTACTCAAGGGTGTCTAACTTTCAGACTTCGGCAACACACGTAGTACTGAACCAAGCTGAACTGCTCGCAGAGCAGAGCATGTCCACACAGCCTGAGGCCCAACAGTCCCACCTCCACTGCAGCCCTTACACAGCACCACGGCTCCCGAGGCCAAAAAGCTCTTTAATTGTCACGGGACACTCTCTTTTTGTTCCAGATATAGGTCACTAATGTGACAGGAGGGATGATAAGCAAGCCTAGATTTTGAAATCTTGTTCCTCACTTGTGTCTTCACTCTGATGCTCCTGCCAACAACAAGGACAAAGGTGAGACATTTCCAAAGCGCCCTGATGGCCATGATGTCTCTGTGAAAGAGGCAAACTGTGGCCCACCATGGGAGAGAGCACTAAGGACTCACACTGCTCTTGCCCTGGTCTCGACACTGTGAGGGCAGGTTGGCATGTCACATTGACAACTGAGTACAACCCAGAAAAGCCAGGGAAAAAGACTTACTGGAGGCAATCTAGACAGAGGGAGGCAGAGGAAAATTCAAAGATGTTTTCTTTTGAAAAGATGAATAGAATGATGACTGTTCTTACTGCTCTTCAAAGGGAGCCTACCTCCAGGGATAAAAACCTGAAAGATTAAGAATAAGACTCAGTTAGGTAGAGTCATAACTGGAACGAGAAATGATTATTTTATTCTGCACCTTTCTGCCTGACTTTTGAAGAGCTATGAAAAAAACCCTTCATTTCAAAACTTCCTGAGGCAGGAGCCACACCTTCCATCACAGATAAACTCTTCCAGGTAATCCCATCAAAGCCAAATCCCACTTAGCTTGTTTGCTATACAGAGACCCACTGACTCCAAACTACCATGTTCCTCTTCAATTCATCACCTTCAGGAAGGAAATATTCTTCTGGAATGCACATCTATTATTATCCCCACACAAATCCATTTCTAAGACATAAAAGTCCCCAACCCTTGCCCTACAATTACCTATGGCAGTGATTAAAACTTCATTTAATGTAATAGCAACACTGAACACTAACAGTAAGTATCTGACAGTAGCCAACACAACATTCAATCAAGATTAGAGGCTATGGTGTGATTTACTGACTGTCAGAAAGCTCATGATAGCTGAGAGTCAATGAATTGGAAAATCTCTCTGCATCATGTAGAGGAGGCACAGGTTAACAGGCAAAGGTCAGAAGTAGCTGGAGTTTGCTTGCCTCCCCGACGGACTCATAACTGCTCATAAAAAGAGAGAGGAAGACAGTCAAACGGAGCTGCTGGGAATAGCTCAAAGCCAAGGGAGCTCTGTTCCATAACTATAATTCTCCCTAGGTCTTTCTTGAGCCAAGGGGAATGGTAAGACAGGAGGCAGAGGAGACAGAAGTAACATCTGTACGTTAAAGGAAAATGTATTATGGCATATGAGGTGCTAAGATATTATGGGAATGGGACCGTGTAACTACCTCTTAGGGAAGCTGTACAAAAAAAGTTGCCTGCATCACAACATTGTGTATTGCGGTATGTCGCTGTCAGACACACTGTACTGAGCAGTAGAAACCCTGTGTAGAAAGCCAGATTTGATGAGAGAGAATGATTAGGAAAAGTGATGGATATGTTTTGTCTAGAAGTTTGCATAGTAAGATATGACAAGAGCAGAGAATTTACGCTTTGAAAATACTAGATCAGAGCTTTGTTTATTGGCTCCTACAAGTGTGTTATACATTTTCTAAATGGCTAGCTTCCAAAGCAAAGGCAGGGCTTTCATGTGACCTACCTTTACATGCCAACAGGTAAGGTACCTGCATAGATAGCAAGTCACACAGGGCTCCTTTCACAGCCAGTGGAGAGCAGCTAGCAGGAGGCAGTTCATCTGACCTGAGCCATACGTGCAGTAGAAGGAGATGAATCATGTCCTACAGGTGTCTGAACCTCCCCACTGACTGTAGGTGGGGCCTAGATGACTAACTCTGACACAGATGTTGAGGACACCTACTTCTGGTCAGTTTAATCTCTTCCTATCTCCCCCCAACTCCCCACATCCCAAGCATCCATGTGCCTCAGTACTGGAGGTATGGTTAATGCTTTAACTCTTTTCAAGAGTACAAAGCACACTTGCTGGTTCTGGCTCTGTAGTCCAAGCCACAGACCCACTTAGAAGGACTTTTGGGACTCTAAAGACATCAAGGCTTTCATTTGCCTTCACCTCCCAGAGGTTAGTGCTACACGGTCATGCCATGTGACAAGGGGACATGACTCCATCATGTAGGTCATGTCACCCTCCCTGCTCCTAGCATTGCTGCTCAGCCCTGGCCACGCTTTCTGACATGGAGCTCACTGAAGTGAAGGAGGCTCTGCAGAAAGCTGCCCCTTGTAGGCGAGGGTATGGGCATACAAACAGGAAAGCTCAGTTAAAAAAAAAAAAAAAAAGACCTGTTGTAGTACCTTAGTGATTCAAACTTTTCAAGCAGACATGGGCTAAGGAAGGGCTTAAAGAAGCAATTTGCTCACACGAGACCTCCACAGGGCATCAGAGCCTCTGTACAGTGCTCCAGCTATAAATACCTGCCCCTACTGAAGTCAGCAGCAAAGCTGCCGCTTATTCGACTGTGACCAGAACTTCACCCCAGTCATCTCTTTGTTTTTGTGCACAGCCAACGGGCAAATATTACAGTCTGAAGTCAGAGAATTTATTATCCTGTAAACAACATTTTGATAAGCCATCCCCTTGCCCTACCCTGTGCTTAGTTGAAAGACTAACTTTCTTTTACTACACTGTAAAAATAACCCTCCAGTATCACGTTCAATTTCTTTCCTACCACTCCATCAGAATGTTTGTTCTTCTTTATCACTGAGATCAATATTTATCCATGTGGGTGGAAACTGTTCTGTCTGCTCATCATGCTGTTATCGCATTAAAGTTTAACGTCACTAAAGAGGTAGTAAATGACAACCAAGCCTACCTAACCAAAAAGGCTTTATTTATTTAATTAAATAGCACATTTTACTGAGAAAGCCAAACATATTGTTCCTAGGCAGAATCCTAAACACATTTTTCACAGCAATGAGCCTCTATTGACTGCCCTTCTTTTCATAATATAACTCCACCTCTGGAAGTGTCGGGCACAATCTGGTCTTACACCGGCTTCACACCATTACAGCAGGTAACTTCATAGTATTGCTGTTGACATAAAAAGATATGCAAGAACTGGAATCAGATCTGCCACTTCTCTATTTATCAAACACCTTTTTTTTTATTTCTGTATAATTCCTCAACAGTTTTTAAAGCAGGGGAAAATTAGTAATTTTTTTTCCTTCAAAGGTTTTTCTAGACTGTGTGCTGAGAGGAATGTCTGCTCCAAACTCCTGGTCCAGCACAATTTAAATAAGGGGTTTGTTTATGTCTTTTTGTGTATTAATACATTATTGAGATCACTTTCCAATTTTAACGAGCATTCTAGTAATTATTAGCCACTGCTAGGTAAACTCTGAAATGGCTTGGAGTTCAAGTTCAGTTCAGATAAACATACAAAAGTTCAGATGCTTATCCAACTGCTTGCACTTCTTGAGTCTGCAGAACAAGTCTGTAGACCTATCAGGTTCCCCATCTCCCTGCTCCTACATGCCACGTCATGCCAAGAATGCTCCAGCTGCATTTTTTCATGGTGCTTTTGCATGCCTGGTTTTGGTCCTGTGCAGAACCAAGAAATACAAAAGGTTCATAAAAGGGAAGATGGTGGGTGAGGCCTTGAAGGAAGTTCTCTTCCACAGAAAACAGGGTGTTTTCAAGAGCCTGCCAAAAGCTGTAGAGTGAAATACCCCATAACAATGGGCCAGCTTCAAAAATAATTTAATCCCACCTACAGCTTAAGGCCCAATAATACCTTCCTCCACAGCTCCCCCCGCTCCCCCAGATAGGGTACCTGTCCCTCGAATCAGTCTGAACTTTCTGGGTGTCCACTGCTCCTAGCACTGCTCTGCTCTGGTGCCTTCAGCTTCTGCTTGAACTCCACTGGTCTCTAGACGCTGAGCTTCAATCCCCTGGAGTGCCCCACCTGCCAAGCGTGCTCAGGGCACACCTCAAACAAGCCCAGGTTCCTCACCAAAGGCAGGCAGAAGGATTTCTTTTTAAATAGTGCCATAGGAGGCGGAGGTGCCCAGCTAATTAGCTTTTGACCATAACTGCCAAGGAAATGAAAGGGCTGGAAACAACCCACTACAGCCTGTGGGGAGTCAAGCACGCTTTCCAAAAAAGCACATTCATCTCCAGGATGGGTCATCCTGTGTGAGGAACACCATGCTCTGCTGTTAATGTTATGGCCCTGTGAACCCAAGAAGGCACGAGCCATCAGTGTTGAGACATGTAAGCAAACAATAGTGCAGCATTCGGGGACAGAATAAGTGTGAGACTGGGGTTCACAACCCCCTCTGAGCCCTCAGGCCCTCCGATAACCCAGTGATGAGTAAGAAAAAAAAATATTCTACCTGCAGTAGTATTGGGGCATTTTCCAAAATGCTCTTGTTCAGGCTTTCTTTACATTTTGAGTAATACTGAGGCAGGTTTTAGTTATTCTTCAAAAAGCAGTTTATCCACCCTCAGTAGCGACTAGCTTGTTAGCAGTACAGGCACCAGCAATAGAAAATGGAGGAGGAAGGTGATAGTCTTCCATTTGCTTGATCAGCGAGAGCATCAAGCTGCAGCAGGAGGTTGCTGAACTGGGCACAGCAATGTGAGTAAAACTGGATTATTCAGCCTCAGGACAGCCCCACATAGCCTCCCCCACGAGCAGGAGAGGCAAAGTAGAGGAGAGGCCGCAAATTGAATGCTGTCCATGATGCCCTCACCACTTCCCCTGCTTGGGAGTTACTGCACCACTATGTCTCAGAAAAGCTCAGGACGGTTTGGGGAGAACCTGTCACAAAGCAGGCCTGGGTGTGCATTAATAGGATTATGTTTCAAAAGGCTAAAGAGTAGAAAGGAATTGGTCAAAATTATTTTGTCTGTATGAGTAGTCTGCATGCGCAGGTACCAGTAACATCGCTACCAACTTTGTTTTTCACCTTTACGTTTCAAAACTCAGCAGAAGTACTTGGAGTCATGTTATCTGCAGGAGCAGAGAGAGCAAGCATTTGAAAAAACATGTGGCCTGATAAACCTGGCATATTTTGATGGCAACAGAATTTTCCAGGAGGACCACATAGATAAATATGAATTGCAAAATCAGAAACTAGGTCTAGGCACACCTGCCCTTCCAATTTCTGCAGAAGCAAAGAGAAGATGAACAAGGATTAGTTTGCGGAAGATGCCCACCCACACTGACACCCCCTACTGCCGTGCACAGAAGAGCACTGCCAACATTTGCAGCCTCATTGCAGCTATGCCAACATTTGCTCTCTCCCCACCTCCCCTTCAAACTCCAGTTACAGAAACCAAAACAAAACCATGTTTTGTTTTGAAGACCTGGGGTTTAGAATTCTCAGGGTTTCAGAGAATAGCTTGAAAAGATAAGGCAACTTCATCTCACAGGCTCTGAAAACACTCAGGAACAGTTAGCTTATGTAAGAAAAAAGTCACAATTTTAAGCCTACCTGTACTTCTGTGTAGCTGTGCACTGTGTTTTCTCTCTTTTTTTAACATATCACATGGCCATTTTTGTTCTAATAAATTTTCACATTCACCTCATCAAAATATGCTGAAAGACTTCCAAAAAGGTGCTAAGTGAAATCTGTTCTTTTGTTACAGTGAATTGCTAGTCCCCACTCCGTACGGAAACAGAAGAAAATTGCTTTCTTTAAAGACTTGTTCAGGTCCCTACTTTACTTATGAGATGGAGAGAACAGACTGTACACTTTCACGCAGGTACCTCTTCTTTCCTTTTCAGGGGCAGTGAAACCAGAGCAAGACGGATCAGTCTGTTTTCAAGCATGTCCCATGGACTGCATCATGTCTGACAGAGTAACTGATGTTCAGCCCAGGGTTGAATCCGGCTGTGTGGTTTCACTCCAGGCTGGACCGCCCACCAGGTGCCACCTGGATGAAGCCATCAGGCTGGAACCCCGCATCGGCCACAGTCATCTATGCCGCGATGTGCCTCGATCCACTGAAATCCATTACCAGGGCATGACGCCTGTGGCTGTGAAAAGCAAGACAATTAAAACCAGGAAAAAGGAGGTGGGGGAAAATGGGAAGATTAATCCCATTGCATTACAACTTTTCTTATTTAGTGAAAAGGAAATACAATTAGGCGGAACATATTAAACACACCTACACAGATATCTAAGCATTTCCCTGGTGCACTCGAATTCCTGCCGGTAGATGAAACAGGCAGGCGCCACTTCCTTAATCAAATTAGAAAACTAAACTTAAAATTATTCCCCTCCAGAGAGATATTTACACCTCCAAACATATTCAGCAAAATAGAATATGCAGCTGAAAGGAAATCACTGAATTATTTATTATGGTTTTCTAATGGTCTAGGCTTACAATTTCAGACAGTAAAATGTACAGTAGAAAATGACTGATTACAGTGTACACCGGAAATTTTGGGGAATTAAAAGAAAGCTGCTTTGCATAATAATTGCACACTTCCATTTCTTGTGGAAAATTAAAAAGCCGTTGCTCCTCACTAAAGATGACTATAATTGCAAATAGAGGAGTTGGGGATGGGGGAGGGAAAAAGGAAGGACAGGAGGAGAGAAAGAATTACTGCAAAGACTCATTACGAGTTTGTGGAGGTTAACCTACCAAATTAGGTGATGCTCCAAAACACCGCTGAGGGCAAGAGGAACAAAAATCACTCCTCTCCAAAATGTGTCAGACAACGGGCCACTTCCACTGAAGAAAGTGAAAGAGTGCTTTGGTAAGCTCACATATGATGAAGTACCTCCCAGGCAGTGGGTCTTTCTCCTTCCAGGCTCATGGGAGCGCTCAGCGCTACACGGCACAGACCCTGCCAAGCAGAATGCGGACGGAGGATGCTCAAGCAAGTGTGCATCCTGCATGGGGAGCAGGACAAGGCGGCAGCTCTGCAGGCATCCCCAAGAAGACTGCCTAATATAGGAATCTCCGAGGAGATGCCTTGGTCAAAGTGCCGATGAGGGCTAGGGGAGCATGGCGTCATGCTTCCACTGCTACCTACTTGGAGTGCGATGAGGGTGGAAGTTGGGGAGCGAGGAACCATTAACACCACTTGCAGGGCACAGGGAGTTTACATAAGCAACCCGCACTCATGAAGTAGAGAATTTAAAGACCAGTTAGATGTTCTGCTGCACACAATGAAGACAGTTTCTCTCCTTTCCACGCAGCAGAATTCAGATGCAATCTAAGGAGACTCAGAAAATCTCTCCTCTGATCCTCTAACAGACTTCCACATCAGAAGCAGAAATCAATCTTTGTTGTAAATAATAGTGCTATGTAAGGATTTCTTTAAGTCTTGCAGACAAATTAAGGATTTTATGGGTGCAATAATGTCTAATATTTTTATATACCAGATGGTTTTTATATATAAATATACCTAATGCATTTAGACTTACATGTATATAAGCATATGCATATAAGCACGTATGTACTTTTATATATTCCCTTTGCATTTATACTATTCCTTGCATTTATACTAATGCAAATTTATACATGCTAAACTTTTTATTGTATTTGTCTGTTACATATACTCACCTATTTCATGTTTACATATAACTAAAGATAATAAGGCATCATTAAAATAGCTTACTGGCTTCCGAATTCCACCCAGTAAGGAAATGAGGTTTATACATTTTTGTTAGGTTAATATACTGGACACATAATCATGCCATTGGTGTGCTGAAATGTGTAACAACACAGTGTAGAACTTACACCTGAAGGCTTTAACGAAGCCAGTATTCCCAAGTAGCAAGTAACCACTACCATTTATGCCCTGGGTATAGTCCCACACAAGCCTCTGGAACAATCGGAAGAATTGCTCTCCCAGTCTTCTGTCATAATATGTTTTTTCTTGCGGTTGTGACATAAGTCTTCAATTACACAAACCAAAAGCTCTAAGTGTGTCTGTACAATAGGTGCATCATACTAGACTTTGGCGGACTTTTGGGGGAGCTCACTGAGGTGCTGTTAAGGACGGTTCACGAGGAGGCAGGCGATTCCTGGATCCCATCCCTTCTGAAGAGTCTCCAGGAGAAAAGTTGGGTAAACTTTACAGGGATTTCTGCAGAATGCAGCTTATCTTGCCTGTCCCAGACACATCCCAACACACTCACTGACCCATGGATCACTTCCAGACATGGTCAGAAGCTCATGGAGATGCCAGCACACAGGCAACTGACTGCCCAGTAGATAAAGACTATGGTTTAGAACTTGTATTCTGGAAAGTTCCTTAAGACTGTCAGGCACGAAGTAAAAATAAAAATTAAAAAAAATTAAAACCCACTAGTTCATACCCAGCAAAGCCAACACAGTGCTCTGCCCACCTGGAAATTCCCCCAAACAGCCAAGGAACACATGCAGAACAAGTCTGCGTGTCAGACTTTGCCCCATTTTTGAAGCTGTCAACTTTGGCAGGTCTGGGCTGGAGGGAGTTCACCACCCCTAGAGCATCACTTCTTTCTGGTTTTCACAGCGAGAGAGTAGGCTTGTATCAAGGCACGAGAAGGAACTGTGTTTGGCTGGTATCTCAGTGGGGTTTACAGTCCTACTGCCAAGAGGACAAAGTGCCAGGAATGTGCAGAGAGACCTGTCCGAGCTGGGACCTGCCTGCCGCCCAGGCAACCCTGTCCTACCAAGCTGCCTCTGGCACCCTCTCCCACTTAGGCCTGACAACTGAGGGATGGAAAGCCACTCTCCCCAGAGCAAGGTGGATGCACCATTTGCTCCCTGTAAAATACAGGCAGAGCAGAAAGTCGTGTCATGAGGGGAAGCAGAACAGGTCTCTGTGGAGAGCTGGGGAAAGGCACTGGGGTACGTACTTCCAGATACATGAGAGCTGTGATATTAATGCATTTTCTATGAGGAAACCCATACACAAATGAATGACAGTTACATAAAGATAATCTCAATTTAAGGAGTCAGTACAAAACCAAATTACACAGTGGCCATGCAGTAAGTGCCAACGAAATGGGAGGTTTTCATTTTGGGGTCAGCTGGGAAATTTCAATTTTTTTTTCCCCTTTGTTCTACTTCCAGTCATCCAAAAGCATGCCAGCCCAGCTTTCTGACCGTAGATTATGTAAGTGACTTTCCTTGTAGCTCAACAAAAGCTGTTTCTTAACTGTGGGAAAGGGATAGAAGAGACTGCTTGCCTTCTGGACAGAGCACTTTGCTTCCAGAGCTTTCTTGCCTTGGCTAGCAGTAGAGCTACCTCAGCACATAAAAGATAGACTCCCATCAAGCCTGCCTTGCCTTTTTCAAAGCTGGTATTCTGACATGGTGCTTAAAGGAGCAGAGACAATTTACATTATCGGGGAAAATAATGGCATTGACCAAACCAAAGTACAGCACCGCTGAGGAGTAAGCACAGGACAGCCATATCAGCTAAGGTAACACAAAACACAGTATGTTAATATAAATGCACCCACATTTTTCATTTTGTAACAACATTAAGGAGAACTAGAGAGGTTCAGCTTCTGCGCAAATTGGGTAAAAAATAGCTATCAGTAGACGAGAAGCCCATGGCTTCCACAAGAGATGATATGGCTAGTTCAAGTGAGAGAGCATGACAGCCTGAGTGACTGGGAGGATGCAAAAACAGGAGGTTCCTCCTTTGTTTCTCACAGTGCAAGATGTGGAGAGAAAAGAGGTTTAAAACACATGCACATGCACGCGCATACACACACACACTTTTTCACGAAGCGCATAGCTACACTGTGGGATTCATTACCATTGGATGCTATGGAAGTCAAAAATATAACTGGAGAGATTAGTCCAAATCATGGAAGAAAAGTCCACCGTGAGCTATTAAACACCGAAACACAAATAGGGTCTCTGGGCCAGGAAGTCCCCGTGCAGCGACTGCCAGGAGCAGGGAGGATGCGCTGGAGGAAACGTGAGCGTGTGCTTGCCCCCTTCTTGCCCCCTGCTCTGGGTGGCCTGTGTCCAGAGAGGGGACAGTCAACCCGCTGGCCTTTTAGCCTCTTGCAGTGGGGCTTTTCTTCTACAAAGGACCAAATGCTTAGGTCAAAACCTCCAGTTACCCAGGAATTTAAGTCATATTCAACACCCGTCAGTCCCCTAAGTGAAGAATTTCTGTAAGCATTTAGGCAATTTCTTTCCATTTCTATAACTTTTACCCCAAATTTTGGATTTGCTGCATCCAAGGGTGAAGAAATAAGTGGCAAAATCTTCCTAAAGCGAGTACAGCTTCCTGGGGAAGATGGCCAGGCTGGAACTCTGTCAA
>VZSZ01003074.1:230749-253199 GCA_013398815.1 Ibidorhyncha struthersii | reverse complement strand
CCATCTCCACTATTCTGAAATATCCACATACACACAGAAATACATGTTCAGTATGTGCATGTTCAGTAGCTGTTTGGAGGGAATTCCAGGTGGATTGCTCCCTGAAGTTACAGTACAGTCAGGTCTGTCTCAGCTTGGGAAAAAAGAATACTGTTTGCCCTTCCACTTTTCTGGATCTGCCATGCTTTTCTGCATCTTCCACACGTTCTGTATCTACCTTATCATCAAATATTTATAAATATGAAATTTGAAATCTCCAGAATGTAAATATCTGGAATTACCCAGAAGATTAGGCAACTGAAGCCAATGTTTTATCATCCTACATGTAATCAATTCCATTCCTGAAGAGGCCATGGGAATTTATTTTGTTTGCAGTTTTCATGAAATGCTTCAAATATCATTTGTTAAGTGGAAGCAGCCATTGCTTAAAAAGGAAAGAGATATGTGCTTGTTATGCAACTCACTGAATCTCTTTTTCTCTTGTTTTTGCCAAGATCTTCTTGATAATGGTGTGAATTGTTTAGGCAAGCTCATGCAGCCTACAGACATATGTACATACAATCTTTAAAAGAACTTTCTGTTCCTTGTTCCCAGGTACGCACCATACCATGCTGCATATTTTAAAAACCTGCTATAGCCTGTTAATGGAGTGTGGAAATAACCCTGGAGGATAAGGCACACAGAGTTTATTACATAACTTAAGAAATTTTGGCCAGGAAAAAATGTTGATCCCATTAAATAGGTTCTAATGAAGTCAAGATTTAGGTGATTTTTATGATAATATCTTCATTCCAGTTGCTGTTTCAGCATGCCAAGTTCTGTATCCCATTAGCCCCTTACCAAAGAACAAACTGTTATTGGTGGACTTTATTTTTAATTCTTATTTTTAAAGGACAGGATGGGAGGTTGCTTATGTTGGCTTTTCCTTGGTATTATTACTCCCCCAAAATCTGATTATAAAGGGAATTCCAGTGAAGCCCTTAAGAAATGAAACAAAAACAAGTACTTCAGAAAGAAATACTCAGGGATTGTCCTCATAGCAAAACGTATAGCCTGCGTGTTGCCTTTCAGTTGAGGCCTACTTAGATATAAAGATCTTCACTTGCATTTAGTCCCTTTTAAACCAACCTTAGCTTCCTTGCAGGAAGCACAGGCTAAAGCTTTAGCTAGCACACAGTTTCAATCGCTAACAGGACAATTTTGGAGGCTTTGTTCTTTCTGGGTACAACTAGTCGTTAATGACTTCCCCCAGCTAGCCTGTGTGCTGAGATAATACCCCTGTAAAAAATCATAAAATAAAGTCAAATTCCTGCAGACACCCCAGTATAAACCCCTCAGCAACCTTAGCACAATACATGCTCGAGTGCGGGACCAGTGTGTGCCCAACAGCCCACATTGCATTTCATGGAGGGGCTGCTTTTATCCACACTAAAGTAACTTGGGAGGGAAAAACAGCAAACCAAACTTTAGTTAATTACACTGAATGTAAATCGACAATGAAGACGTACCCTTTCTTTGACAGCAAACTGGAAAAGCCCTTAAGCCATGTCATCGGGCCTGGCACAAAAAGGTTGCATTTCTGTCCTGAAGGGATTTTGTTGCTTCAGAAGCAGAAGCTCTTGACTGCTTTGTGTCTCGGTTTGAAGAAGTACACTGAGCTTTATGTTTTCTGCTGCAATTGACTTTGAGGAATTGAGAAATGGAAATGCTAAATGAATTGCATTGAAAGCCTTGATTTTCCATTGAAAACAGTTCACTGTATACCGTGGCTGAAAACTCGTTATATTTATGTGACAACTAAATACCTTCATCCTTTTCACAGTATTTGATGAGGTATTACTTCAGTCGTGAAACCATGTCTCAAATTCCTGCAGACAAGTGGAGGAAATTCCCTTCTTCCTATAAATGCACCCACCCTAAACCATATGCAACGTGGATTGTCTTTTTCTATAGATAGTCTGCTATACATACCACCCACCTCATGTGAATTAAGGCTTTCCATTTTATGTAGAGGCCCCTGCCACTGGGATAGGACCCCCAGTGGAGCTAATAAATGAGTACCAAGACAGATGTCCCCTCCCTCTACCCTCCCTTCAGTCTCTCATCTGAAGTGAATTTCCATGGGCCACATTAGCATGATCCATGAAGGCTTCTTGAAGTGAGAGCCTGAACTACTGGTTGCTTTAAGTTTTTGACTTGTAAATTATCCAGCTGGTAAAAGCATCACTAGAAGAAAAGAAAATACATAAAAACCTATGCAGTCTATAAAGTTCACAAAGACAACACAGCCTGCAATTCTTATTCAATATTTTTCCCCATACTTTTTCCCCCCTCTGTGCCCTGGCATGTTCTGAACCTCACGCTTCGTGAGGATCAAAAAAACAACCCCTAGTGATGGCCCATACTAAACTCAACTAAACTAAAGAAAGTATGTGGAGATATATATTGCATAGACCTCCTGAGATGGGCAAATACCAGCGTTCAAAAAGAACCATAATGAATGATATAATAAATACATTTGAGACTGGGTAAGATCAATTACATGCTCAACAGTAAAACTAATGTCACAGAAGGTTGCAAGAGCTCCAGGTAAATGTCATGGGGCGCGATGCCAAGAGCTCTGAGTTTCTTAGCTGAAGAAACTCTAAGCTACATTAGCATCCCAAAAAAAAAAAAAAAAAAGACATTAAAGGAGACAGAGCTACACTACACAAGAACTGTTACATTACTAATTTGTCTGAAGTACAGTGCAAAGCCATATTTGCTTGTAGCTGCAAGTTCCACTTCTGTTTTTACTCGTACTAGGAAACAACTCCATCAAGGTCACTGGAATCACATATGTGCAAATACTGATCTCTCTGACTCCAAAGTTGTTTAAGATTTGGTTTAATGATAATCTTTCAAAGGTGGCTTTTAAAACTCAACCTTTCCCGTGACAGTTGAGATTTCACATGTGATGGTTACTTCCAGGCCTCAAAGCGTTAATTTTCTAGTGTGAGACTAGCTATATTCAGAATGAAACTTCCTTCACCCATCATCACAGCAAGCGTATCAGGATATTGCTGCTACAACAACAACAAAGCCTCATGTGTTTTAATGTATAAAAAGAAACACTTCCTGACCAACGAGCTCTATCCATTGTGTTTCAGGCCAAATTTTTAAGTCAAACCAAGTATGGAGACGTGCAATAGGCACAACTGCATTCAATAAAGGGAACAATGGATAATGACAGGCTCTGGCAATGGGCTCTGACAAACCTTGCTGCTGCGGGTTTCTTATCACCCCCATCTGGCTGGCCGGCCCTTCTGCTGGAGATGGCCACCCCACAGCGGAGGCGCCAGAAGCCATGCGTGTGTTTGTGTGTCTCAGTAGCTTGCCTGCTCCGGTTCCACAGCCTGCAACTGCAAACGGGCTTGTTTCCCAGGAAAGCGGGGTTATACAAAGGCTGTGAAACAGAGTATGCTCTCACATTCCCTTCTGCTGGCATCATTTTAGGAGCAGTAACCTCTATCAGAGGGGTAGGAGCAGAACAGCGAGAGGAGGCAAGAACGTCTTAAATCACCACAGCTGTTTCCTCAGGGAGCATGCGTCAGTCTTTAATATAGCCTTCGTGACTGGTCATTATGCTTTGGTTTCATCCCAGTCCTGCTGAAAACCAGCAAAAACTTTGCAACTGGCTCCAGAGGGAGCAGAAGTCAAGTCTTTGCTGTGGACCACAGGAGAAAGGATGCTAAAACTATTGACTGTGTGTTGTTTTTGCTGCCTTCTTTCCCACAGCTAAACAGAAGCATCCTTCATGCTTGCTTGTGATCCTAAAATGAGCAGCAGTGACCATAGGAGCTTAAGCAAGTGAGCTTAGAAAGGCTTTATGGCCAGCTTTTGAATGTCTGGTGAGCACACCCTTCAGCGCGAACAGCAGCCAGCTGGTTCTGGGCTCTCCTAATCTGGTATTTGCAGTGCTCCTTGCTGCCAGATGACATTTTAGGCCTTGGATGGTTTCACTCCGTTTGCTTGGTTGGGTTTCAAGTTTACATACAAACAGCCACTACATGAGACGCCAACAAACTTTGACTCAGTTCCTCATCAGAAAACAATTTTGTACTCCCACACCAATCCCACAAATGCTTCTGACTCTCTAATAAATCAGCATTAAAAACGTGCTTCCTGTCAAGAGTTAGGGCTAAGATACGGTCAGTGTCAGAGAACCCCTTCTGAAATGAGTGGGTACAGAAGGACCATGAACCACCACTTCTTAAATGAAGTGCCCACTCTTGCTGCTGTCTTCTCTTGGGACATCACCTTTTAGTAGCCTCACGGGGCAGGTGAAACCTCAGTGACATGCCACCATGAAACACCTGCCATTCTGCCTTTTCCAACCCCGCAAATTAATTCTTACACTAAAGGACTAGTCAGAAACCTATGAGCATTACCACATACTCGATTGGTACAAATGTAATTATGACTGAGGTAGAGCTGATCTAAAAATAAAGCCGTGACTTAAAACTACGGGAGATTTCATACCAGGAAACAACTGGCCCTGAGTGCCGGGGAGCAGTTCAGGCAGCTGATCATTTTCAGACCCTGGGTAGCTGTGATGGAGGGCTTGCTGTAGGGGTACTGGAAGAAGGTCCAGACTCAATTCTCAGCTCCAGCAGACAGACAGACAAGTTGCTTAACCTCTTTGCCTCAGTTTCCCTTCTAGACACATCACAGTGCTGTCTTCCTCTCACAACTCGAGAGTGTTTACATGGCCACGTAAAGGCAGATGTGAACTTGCTCTGCTGGGGCTCAGCGCTGCCCACAATCTGTGCAGTCATATCACTGTAGCATAGCTGGGGAGCCATGACCTTCCTCTGCCTTCGTTATTTACAGCTCTTCTGGGCAGGGTCTATTTCTCCTCATATGCTTATGTGGCATGTAGGACATGAGAACAAAAATTTCCATTGGGACTCTCCAGGTGACAATACCCTGCAAAAACAATGTGTGCCCAAACAGGCCCAACAGGATGACCCTGTAGGGAGGTATTGGGAGGCTGAGGCACAGGGATGCCCAGTATGTAAATCCACCTGGAGCAGCTGGTGAGGGGCTGGCCGCAGCAGCGCTCCTGCACCAGGGATGCTGCCTCACTCAGGCAGAGGGCAGGAGGGACCAGCCCTCCCTCCACACCAGTGAGCTACTTCAGCTGAGCAGGAAAAAAACAGCCATCTGCCTTTCAGAGTTTATCTTCAAGACAACCTAAGGAAAGTTCAGACGTAGAAGTATCAGGTCACTGAGCTCAAGATGAAGCGTGTTGAAGCCCCTGGAGAGCAAAGCAGACCTTTCTTGAGGACTACATGAATCCAGTTAGCAAAAATCTCTGTCTGTTGTGCAAGGCGACCTGTGCATTTTGACTAAAATGGGTTTTAGACCTCCCAACCCCAACCCCTGCCCAAGGAACACCAGGAGGTACAACTGGGGGGTAATTTGGGATGGGGAAAGCAGTGATGAGCTCCGTTTGGCAGAGCTGCAGCCAGGAGAAGGCATGCATCCATAGCCCAGGCTTCAGGCAGGGGTTTAGAATTCTTATTTTCCCCACAGAAATTAAAACCTCTCACATCAGCTTGAGCCAATCTGATTCTGATAAGTTTATTTTCCTCTGGTTTTGTCTGGCTCTGTCTGAGCAGTTCTAGCTCCAGCTTGAGAAAGCGAGTCTCTCCTACCCCTTTGAATTTTCTTGCTGCAAAGAAGCAACCCAGGCAAAACCAGCAGCTGGACTGGGAAGGGGAGAGTGGAACTGGCCTCTCCTGTGATGAACAGAAATCATCTGAATGATTTTCATAACCTGACTGTTTTACTTGGGGGGAGAAGGAACACTGATTTTTCCAAAACCTAGTGCTCACTTCAGCAGCACATATTCCTGTTTGGGAACTAAGTCTGTGATTCTCAGAAACACCAGGAATATCAGGTCTTTGCCCGCCCGCACAAACCTCAATTCCTTGTTAGCCCACAGAAATGTCCCAGATGCTCTCTCTGTCCCTGGAGGGGCAGCACTGAAGCAGAAGTGGGGAGGTGGGGCAGGAGATCAGCTGCTAAATCTCCTGTATTTCTCCCAGGGAGATGGGGGCATTCAGGAATGCCACTGACAACAAACACCAGGAGCTTTCCAGGCTGTCTTTACGCATATCGCAGACAAACAAACAAACAAGAAAGGCATTCAGACCTTCTACGTTTTACAGAGCACTTTAACGCCAACACTAATAATTCCCAGAGGCTGTCACAGGGGGGAAAAAAAAAGCATGAGTTTTGTCTATGATCTAAACATCAAACTGCAGATCAGACTACAGCTGTGCACCTCAATAGCTAAAGTCTTTCCGGCCCAGGAAGCTGAAAAGCTCACCCTGTCCAGATGTTTCCACACAACGCTATCAGTCGTTCACAGAAAGAGTCCTTTGAGAAGATGTCAAAATACTCAATAAAGGTTAGAGGCAGCAGGATCACACCCCCCTCCGCCAGGCAGTGCTCCCAGCACTAGCCTGGGAAGCACTCATACCATCAGTTTAACACCTTGGGTTAGGAAACAAAGAAGAATAACAGTCTAAATTGAAACCAAAGGAAGCTAGTCAGAAAACAATTATGAAAACTGGAATTTGGCCAGGACTGCCTGGATGAATAGTCCTACTCTCACACTCACACATAAATGCCATGAGATAGTTATGAATGATGAACAGTGAAGATCTCAATTTTCCGTCCCGTACAAAAGGCTGCAGAGTCCTATTAAGGCTTCGATGGGACAGAGTTTCATTAGTGGTTGAGAGAAAGAGTGTCAACTACTTAATCACCAAACTGCTTCCTGCAGCACCCACAGTCTCCGTGATGAAACCTCACCAATTATTGATTAGTCCCAGCCCTGTTGAGCATGCAAGATCAGATAAGGTCACAGCCTGAAGTGATTCACTGGTAACCTGGAAAAAAAGGCTTCATACAAGTAGCAACATTCATTAGCTACACTAATGGAAAATATGTATTTTAGAGGGAAAGAAAAAACATTGCCAGGATTACTGTTCTAAATCCAGTTACACATAGCTAAGCATGAATGAGCACTTGCACACAGTTTTCAAAATGTTTGCATTTTGGAAAAAGAAAAAAAAAACATACTAAAATCTCTGTCTCGGCTCATAGGGAAGATCTGAAAGATGTGTTCCACCAATACTGTAGCACTAGAAGGGAGTCTTCAAAGATTGCTCAGACTTTTAAATAGTATTTAACAAATTCATTTATCACGAGTATGTGTAGTAAATTTCATCAGATCACCCAGGTGTTTACATAAGAAGTCTTTCTTTCAAAAGCATCAGATACTACTTACACTGACTCATCCATCTACCCTTCCTTTTTCATTTGTGTGTTGTCTTCTTCCAGATTACAAACAACAAAGAACGGTGACTTTGATTAGAAAATTCCCACTTAAACTTTTATTTTCCCCCAACACAATATTCACCAGCTATCATAATAAAGAAGTTGTCTCATTGAAAATTATTTGGTGACAATCAAAACAAGTGAAACACAACAAGAAGTATGATGAACTGCATCAGCCAGCAGTAATATAACAGCATTTTAGTACAGTACAGCTTGTATGTATCCCAAAGAATAGATATGCTAAGAATGTTTACAAATATAGGGATGTGAATGCTCAGGCCAGAGTTTGTTGGCACATGGAGGAATTCTCCAGGGGTTACAGTTTTCTCGCGGCAGATGTCCTTCACTCCATCACTGGGAAAAGCCACAAGAAATGTGAAAGTCTCTCTCAAAATAGATAATTTTCTCCTTTATGTATGACTCCCAGTCTATGTTGGCCCGTCGTCCCCTGAGCTGCGCTGTTAATAATGAAGGGACGCTGAAGCAGCCGCGTTGTTCTGCTGGAGTGGTGGGATCTTCTGAGTCTAAGGATGATTCCTTCAGGTTAAGACAAAGAATCCATCTTCTGCCACTGCTGCAGCCCCTTTATACTTCTTGAAGGACATAAAGGGTCTATAAAGCTGACTACTTCACTACCTGGAAATTCTTCTGCCGTATAGGGAATCTTTGCACAGTGCTAAACACACATGGCATATCTGTGCCATTGTTTTTGCAATCCCAGAATAGCCTTGCTTTCTCAGGAGAGGATGTATGGACAAGGGAACCTCTACCTAGGCAACTTCTCAGACCCTTCTGGCAGGCCACTATTCCCCAGCTTTCTTCCAGGAACTGAATTTCCTCTCTGGGTGAGATGCATACACAGGAATATCCTCCGTTCAGTGTTATCCTTTCTGCTGAGGCTCCATGGAACTCTGGGGACGAATGTGAACCTCCTTGACCGAGCAGTCCACATCACCTCCCACCACATGGAGTCAGAACCTCAGAGCACCCTTTCTGGGGTCAGTGTCGAGGGAAAGCGAACTGCTTGTTTTATCAGAGCTTCTTTCTGCACTGTGGCAGAGAAATCTACATCCTAAGGACCACCTCCATGGCATACTGGGAGGAGGAGATGGAGGGGAGCTGCCCACGGCGGGCAGTGGGCAGGGAGGCATCTCGCTGCCCGCTGAAGGAAGGATGCTTCTGCGCCCTGCCGGGGCAGTTGTGCGGTCCAAAACACCCTCTCCCTGCACCGGCCCTGTGCGTGTCACAGCCGCGGCCATAAATGGTGTTACCAGCAAAAGCCATGTCTGTAAGCTAAAAAAATGACCACATTAAATAGGAAGGAAGTTAAACAATTATTCCCATTGCTTAAGGTACGGGCTGACAACATCAAACGGACTGATAATTAAAAATACAGTAATGTTTTCCCAAAGTCTCTTCCACTCTTATTTCCTCTTCCAAGCTGCCCGACTGGTGTTGTATGAAGTGTCATTTTATCAACTTCTAAAAATATCTCCAAACTGGTTAGGAGCCGTCCCCCACATACAGGACACTAAATCATTCTGTTTGCTTTAAAAGTACAAAGCCTGCTTTGGCAAAGCTCTGGGGCAGGGAGATGGCTGAGGTGTCTGGTTAAGGTCCCACCAATGCTGCTTTGTGCATATGCTCAACATTAAGCATGCAAAACTTCCACGCATGTCACAGTCCTAGAGTGCGCTGTTCAAATGGGATTTGAGGAAAAAAAAACAAAACAAAACAAAAAACAAAACACCAGACATAAGAATAACATAGAAAGCAATTATCCAAGTTCTGGAAAATGCATTTGTCAATATCCTCTTAACTTTCTTGGGGTATAAGCACAAAAGCTAAGCTCTTGCAATAAATTATTTAGCTGAGCTTTCAATTAAATAATTGAACCGACCTATCTTGTATAATGGTCTCCAGTTCCACAAACACAGCAGGCTTTTAAAAAGAAAAAAAATCTGTGTAAAATCAGGACTGTTTTAGAGCGAGCTTACGTTCCGCACAGTGCGGCCATCGCACATCCTACCCTCTATGCCTGACAATACAGACAAAGGTTCTCCAGTTCAAGTTCCAGCCTATGGGCTCAGCTACAGCGAGAAATGAAAAGCTAGAGGCACAAAAGGCATTAGGCAGTATATGCTGGGGCAAGCGTAATACAGCTACCCATCCTCAACAAGGACCTCCAGCTCACCCCCGAAGCCCCAGCCTGCGGAGAACCCCTCCATCCCTGGGCTGGGACTGCGAGAGGAGGGGCTGATGCCACCACAGCCCTCGGAAGTCCCCTGCCCTTTCTCTGAAGGGTGCCCAATTGATACTTGTTGGTATCATGACACATTTTTTCGACAACCGAATTGGGAAAGATGCAGATAGCATCACCCCATCACCGCCTGACGACAGCATTGAGCAAGACACCCAGCCGCTGCCCTGCGAGGCTGGAGGCAGGCTCTCCTCCACGAGGGCTTGGACACCTTCCCATTTACATCCCGTTCTGAGTCACCGCTTAGTTTCCCCAGGTAGAGGCAGGGTACTCTCCTCAGGCTGGAGGGCAGTCATCCACCTGGAAGTAAAGCTCCGGCAGGCTGGGCTGGGGCTGAGCGAGCCCCTTCCTCAGCCCCAGCCAAAGTTGGGGAGTAGGGAGAAGAGTCTGGGTCTGGTTTCTCCAGGCTAGCTGAGCTCCTCCTCTTGATTTCTCCCGCACGTGGCGTGCTTGCTCCAGCTGCAGCCTGACAAGGAGCACGTGGTGACGGGGAGGTGAGTTTGCCAAGCGTGGGTGTTAGATTCCCTCACGCCTTCCCGAAATAAGTAACCAACAGGGAGCTTGCTAAGGGAGGCACGGAGGCCACGGGCAGCCTGCTGTGCTTCAGCTTGTCTGCAGCCGTACGGACAAGCACTGGCGGCAGCGCGCAGAAGAGCGGGATGTGGAAGAAGGACTGTTACTCTCTGAGTGGCACTGTCCCGACCACACAAATTAAGGATTATAAATAAAAATGATGAAAGCCAAGACAGGGAAATGTTTTAATAGCTTGAGGATTCATGTGGACATCCTAAACATACCGTGCCCTGAAATAATCCGTTGGGTGGCACGTCATTTACCAGTTCATATGACCTCTGAAAATTAAAAAAAAAAATAATGTATTTCACACTTGCACCACCTCACCTAATTCATATTTACAAAATTAAATACCAGGCTGATGTTCTGTCCATCTCTGCCTAGAAGATTAGCAATTATTCCATATTTTCAAGAAGCCGTATTACGAATAGTCAGTTCTACCTAATTGCTTTAATTATTCAACCCCTGATTTAAATGCAAGTTTTTCAGCATACTGCTGGTGACTTAATTAATTGTAATTATGTACAGGTCACGTTCCAGATATATAATCTTTATAAATGATAGACAGATGAGTAACGATAGGAATCCAGATCCCCAAATACAAGTTCAGCCCCCAATTAAAGAACCGTGTGCATCCCAAATTTAAATGCTGCATAATTATTTCTATAAATAATAGTATCTAGAGAAGGAGCTGATGACAGAGCTGTATCCCAATAATTAGGAATGACTCCAACTTTGTTTACTATTCCCTAGAGATGCATGCCTATTGATTTTGTTTTTAAATGACCAGTTCATCCAAACACCTTAGAGTATGCTATCAAATATTCAAACTGTCTACTGCTCTTCAGAACTACCACCATCTCTCAGAGGAGTCATTACCAGGGCTGAAGCAGTATGTTGCCCCAATAAGGGAACCAAAACGTTAGCAAACAGCATGATACATTAACAAAAATTCTCAGAGTTTTTTTCTTAATTATTGGTTCACCAAAAAACATTTCTGGCATGTTTTTAGGTCGATAAAGTTAAATATGCTGTATTTTTAAGTGAAACATGCAGTACATAATTCATTAAGGTGTGTTGAACTGATATTTAAAAGTTGTTGAGCTAATTTAGATATTTTGCTATTTTTATCATGTTTTTATGAGGAAATAAGTGATCACGGTATGTTTGAGGTGACTGTCTGTTTTCCTGTAATAAATTTGTACCCCCTAGCCAACTGCAGTCACATTTGGCAGAAGACAGGAGGTCTCAAATGTATTATGTTCCTACACTACTGAAAATGAGCAACCAGGTAGAGGAGAGGGACCTTGTCAGTGTCCTCACTGGAAGAGAAACCTTGTGAAACTTGAATTAATCAGGAATGCACTGGGGAGAGAGACACAGGAAAACAGGCTTCCTTTAGTTATTGTTAGGCTTTAAACCAGTATCCCGCAGAGAAGCAATAGGAGACAAAATTCTTCGAACGGACGTTTCTCCTCCCTTTGAACTGTTGCAGTCTTTTCTCTGTCTCTTCCATCTTCAACCCCTCCCCACACAAGCTGTACTGAAAATGCTGCCGCTAAAGTCATCCTCGTGGTTTGTCACTTCAACACCTCTTTCCCCAAGGCTTTATATCACATTAGCCACAGGCTTCGAGCCCCTACCAGAGACATGATTCATGAGACTTAGTCCTTCCTACACGCCAGCTTTTGTACCTTCTCACCTGGTCCTACAGCCCCCACTGCACTCCAGGTTGGAATGACTTTGCTGTTTCTTCCACCTGACAAATGCAAAGCAGCTGGTTATCCACTGGGTTTCTTCTGGAGGGCACAGAAAACATGTTTTAAATAATGGAGTTAGAGAGCAAGTTGGTACCCTGTACAAATTAATTCACTTCTCCTTCTGTAAACCTTGGCTCGAAACCTGCCGCTTATGCATTACAAAGTACATGCTATTCTTGCACTCCACTGCCTTCTTTAAACTAGATGGCAGGTCTTTGGAAAAGGAACGGATTTCTTTGCTTGTACAAAACCTGATGGAACTAAAAGCCTCACAGGGTCCCCGGGGAGAAAAAGCAAGCATGAAAATTGAGACCCAGAGGACAAAAACAAACACAGACCATAATTGGTAATTTGACCTTTGCAGCTTATAAGGAAGGTTAGGGTTAAGAGCTTTACAAAGTTTGCTCTTGAATTTACTGTTTACAAAAGATGTCAGAAAGATAACTGGGAAATATTTATTTTTTGACACCCAAAGACAAAAGATGTGCAGGTCCCAAGTTCCACTCTGCTAAGCACACATACTTAAATTACCTAAGATCATCACCTGTAAGATCAGTATTCCAAGTATCAGAAAACGGAATGTATTTCCTATCTCACTACTACTGGGTATGCTGACAACTCTCCGTAATGGATATGTGTGATATACTGTCCATACTGAAATACCGGAAACATGGGAAACTGGAAAGATTTAGGTAGGAGCACTGAAATCCAGAAGACTGCCACAGCAGGGAGAAGAGCGCAGAAGATACTCTGCCATTCTTCCCACTAGAACTTCTAGCATGAGGTCCCCACATTACTTACAGACCTGGCACACAGAATCATAGAATCATAGAATGGTTAGAATTGGAAGGGACCTTAAAGATCATCTAGTTCCAACTCCCCAGCCACGGGCAGGGACAGCTTCCACTAGACCAGGTTGCTCAAAACCCCATCCAACATTAAAAAAAAATAAATCCTGAAATAAAATATCTGATTCATTCTCTAGGAATGGATAGGTGCCCATTTTCCATGCCTGCTTGCTCATTCCTGGTAAGATTTGGCAAATCTAAGTATCAATAGCAGTGGCTGTTTGCCAAATAGGTTCCCAAATGAAACTGCCAAGTCACTAATTAATAGAGTTTGAATAGCCTTCAGATGGTCATGACTTTGGTCACTATTGATCTCGTTTGGACAGAACAGGTCTATCTGGCATCTCCCTGTGAAGCCTGGGAGTCACCCAGCCCCACCACTTGTAGGCTTGGCAGCAGATTTAAGGCTCATCCTAGCAATTCTGCTCTTCGGGCAACACTGAAACAGCAACCCAGGGCTCCTCTCACATTTCACCAAATATCCCCACAAGAGAGCTGGCTCAGACAGAGCCTAAGTAGTGACAAAAAAGCACCGAGCAGAAGTAAACATTACACTCTACCAAAGCAAAAAGCCGTCCTGCAAGCAGGAGAACAAATGACGCCTGGCTCCCATGACTTGCATCTTAGGGTGGCTTATCTCATCTCTAATAAGATACAAACTCTTATCTCAAGCCTAGTAAGATGTGAGCTCTGATCAAAGGTTCTTGTTAATAGCATTTATTTCTTGTGTGATTCTCTGGAAACAAATACAGTTGGGACCACGTTTCTGCCTTTATCGCCATGGGGACACTAGCTCTGGTGTCTTTTATCTACTGTGCTGCCTCTCATTTCTAAGACGTGTTAAGAACTTTATTTCCCTCAGATCATGAGATCCTTGCAAGCTTTGGTTAAAGTTGACCAAAGGGTTCAAAAGTTGTTTGGGGGAAACAGGAAGCCAGAAGAAAAAAATGGCTGAGTGAATCCGTGACTCTCATTTCCTTCAGCTAAATCCAAGCTAAAACACAGCCCTGCAGAGAAAGCAGGCACCCATGCAACAAATACTTGATAAACAAACTTTTTTTCTTTAGGGACGTGTTCCTTTCAAAGGAAGAGGAGGGCGTACATGAAGAGGTGGGAGAAGGAAACATCCTAGAAAAACTAAATTCCTTTAGGCGTTTTCAGTATCCTTGAAAACAGCAAAAGGAGTGAAGTGTGCTCATTTAAGAGCTCTTCACCTCTTTCTCAGTAACTAAACTCTCCACTGGAGCGTGTAACGATCCAGGATACAGAGACCCAAAGAAAGTGAGGGAAGCTTTTATTGTCAAAATGTCTGATGTGGGAAACAGATGCATTGCTGACAACTTATGGGACATTTTATATACAATCCTCAACCTTTTTTTTTTTTCCCCCGATAGGAGACACTGCTACTACATAAATGCTGGCCCTTGTGGATGAGAGTCCAGCAAGTCCCTTTCGGGAAGCGTCTTCAGAGCACTGCCCCAAACGCCTTTGGTGTTTGAAGCTGCCAGCGGTGAGCAGCAAGAGCTCAACCAGCCAGAGACAGGGCTGCACGCTGCAAAGACATTGGGAAGGGACAGAGGGTCCAGGTGCAGGGGAAGGGTATGTAAAGATGATTGCCGACCTTAAACCCCGGCACACACTGGGTGTGGGTTCCCAGCAATGCCAGGTTTCTGTGAGAGCACACAAGGAAATTAAAGCAGGTGAGATCAAAATCCCTGTCTTTTAAAATCTGTTCAGTTTGTTTCCTGCATGGCCAGAGCATGTGTTCCCCTGAGATAAGAGCTCCACGCAACAGTTAGTTTCTCCTGGGTTTACTTAGGAACATTAAAAGCAATACAAGTTCTGCTTAAAGAAACCCGATGGAAATCAGCAGAGCTCATCCAAGCGGGACCCGAGAGTGTATTGCTTCCAAAGTTCAGTTTCCATACATGGGCAGAGTTAAAGCTGTGATGTGGGTAGCAATCACTTGGATGACATTGATAAAAAAAGCAAATGAATGATTACCGTAAAGGTCATAGTAGAATATATATACTCACTTAAAGACTTTTGGGCAAGCATCAGCTTGCTTTATAAATCAGCCACGTTAAGAAAACCACTTTGTACTGAGACAAAGGAAAGAGATTGCACTATACAAAAAAAAAAAAAAAAAAAAAAAAAAAAGAAATTATGTGGACAATTTATTTCTTCCCTAATTAAAAGATTTCCAGTGCCGGGAAAAGTCACAGGACCAACAACTTCCTGTGGCTGCTTATCTACCCGAGGCCAGAGAGCAATCCACTTCACACCTGCAAGCGAGCAGTGACTCCAGAAATCTCGATGCTGTCAGCGGGACCAACTCCTTAGTTATGGGAACACTCATCTGTATGAAGAGGAAAGCACATCTGGCCCACAGAGGGGAATTCGTGCTGGTGGGGAAAAAGCTACATGGAGATTTGTGTGGAGAGGGACTGCCTACAGTGCTCTCCCACAAGATGAAGCCTTTGCTTGATGTGTCCAGAGCTCCACCAAAGCCCACTGTTTGTACAAAAGACAATTTAAAATAAAAACATGTTTTTAAAAAAAAAAAGCCAGGAGCAAAAAGAATGCGAGGGTTTGATCAATCATGGCTAGTTTTTGCTTTGCTTTTCTATAGTGTTTTTCCAAAACACAATTCACAAAGTATTTTTGAGACTGATTTTGTTGTTCCTGTGGGGGGAAAAAAACAGCAGATTCTCATGGGCTAAGAAAATGCTTTCCCCCTTATTTTATGCCAGCCCAGCCCAGGCTGTCCCCCTCAGAGAGTTTGCTGGCCAGTGTCGACACAGAGGTGGTGGTTTCAGTGCTGTGTGTCATTAAGTGCCTGCAGAGCGCTCACAGCGTCTGGGCTTCATGCAGGGCCAGACAACCACGGTCGCACAGGACAGGGACATGCGGCCACACGAGTGGCCATGTCACATCCGGCAGGAATGTCTGTTTTGCTGGGACATGGCTAGCAGGGCAAGGGGACCACAGTGCCCCGGGGTTTCTGCCACTAACAAAGCTGCACACGGGGTGAAGCAAGACTTATGGTTTGGCCCCAGTTTGACACTGGTGCAAGCATATCAGCTTCCCTGACACCCTATAATCCAGTTCCCCCCAAAAGCTAATTATTTCAAACTCCAAATACAGAACTTGCTTACTAGGGTCGATCAACACAATTAAGCTCACTTTTTGCTCTGCTAATAATATTCTTACAAACAGTATTGTTGTCAAGATCCCTGGTATACAGCATATGTCATGTGTTCTCCACAAATATTAGACATACACCCGCCCGTCCCTTCCATATTTCTCCCTCATTTGCTGTTATGACAAAGATATTCTTTAATGAATCTTAATGACTCATCTCATATGTTGTTTTTTTGCATTCTGATAAGCACTAGACGGGATGACTAATAGACTACATGTAACACCTAGACAACGTGAGCAATTCAGTGTTTGCTTAAACCATATTAGATACTGATAACAGACATAGGCATCGCACCTGCTCCATTGTAAAAAAAAAAAAAAAGGAAAATGAAACAATGAAAAAAAGAAACCAGGAAAGATACAGCAACTGCTGCTTGTATTTGTATAAAGCAAATTTATGTTGTCAGTGTTCCAGAGAACGTATGTTGTGGCTGTTATAAAGCTTCCTTCTCTTGTAAAAATGACTAATTTGACATTATGCCCCTGGGGAAGTAAAAGCAAAAAGACAGCCAACTTGGCTAAGACAGGGCAGTGCTTCACAGAGAAGATGTCTATGAATCAAAGACAGGCAGTTTTCCAAGTCTACCAATGTATGCACCAGTGGTCACAACAATGTATGCATCCACTTACGGCTAAAGCTGCCATTGCCTTTCCTTTTCCTGTTTCTGTGAGTCTGGGGTTAAATTCCTTGAGATAGGAAGGCCTGAACCATCGTCCAACAGAAGAACAGGTCACTAAAATGGAATAAAGGTCTTGCACAGATGCTATTTTAGCCAAGGCCACTCAACAGAAGATTTTTTTCTCCAGACACTGCGGGCTGAGATCCTCAACACAGAGCGGCATCAATGATCCTGACTACAGTGGTCGACGCCTGAATTTTTGCTTAGGTCAAGAAAGAGGCCTGCAACTTCTCTCTCACTCTTAGTACTGAAAAATGTGTGTCCTGTAGGTCCCAACATGTAGCACCAGCCAGGATCTGAATGAATCTCATAATATTGTGTAAACAGAGATACTTTTCTTATTCACTGACCACAATGAGACTCACCGCTGCTCTTTATAGAAGGATGTGTATATGCACTAAACATGCAGTAAGAGGGACATGTGGACGAAATCATAGCATTTTCTTGCCAGAAAGAAACAAGTGATTAGATATGACTCTGTGCTCACTTTCTGTGCCACAAGTTCTGCCACCACCCAGCGCTTGGCTTGTACTGCTCACTACACAAACATAAGTCAAGGAGATAAAAATGTGAACCGGGAATTTGCTCCGGAAGGTAAGGGATGAGAACAAAGTAGGTTGAGAATAATAAAGAAGATAATAGAAACCATAAAAGATGAGCAAATTCTATTATGCTGGGGCTTGGACACTCACACACAAGAGTATATGTCAGTAGGAAAAAAATAATCTTGAGTCATTGTTTCAAAAATATACCCAATGCTCACACGGACAGTTCCCACTTACAGAAGTACAAGAGCAGCAACAACAAGCAAGGCTTCCCAGCTATGGGCTCTCCCTTTCTGTGGCGTAAACGTCATTATCAATATACCTAGGGCTAATGTAAGCTTTTCGATAGTTTGGACAACGTACCAAGTGCCAGCATGCAACTTTTACAGCCACAGAAGAATGATGCAAAACTCCTCTGGTTTTTGGTGATGGGGGAAGAGGGGACCCGCAAGGTAAAGTACTGCCCTTACTGGTAAGAGAAGCATGCTGCTGCCCACACAGGTGGGAAAGCAAATGTGGTGATGAAGGGCACATCACAGTGGGTTGGACAGAAGAACTGTAAGCCTGTACACAAGCAAAATCATTCTTAAATGAAACCAGCACGACATGAAATGCAGAGCATAGAAGAAAAAGCTCTGTTGCTGAAGGAAGCTCAAGTGTCCGTTTTTGAACACAGACATCCAAAAGCAATTATTAAACTCTGCTGTTTCTGAATACACTTGGCCTTAAAATATTAACATGTGCTTTTTATTTTATGCCTCAGACTGCATGAAATGAATTAAATACACCCAAAATGGTATGAGCAATCTCTTAAGCACTAGCTAGTTTAACAACTAATCTTCTGCTTTAGTATGAAAGGTAAAGGCTTAGGTTTTTCAATCGTATGAGACATCATCCTACTGTTCATGTGTTAGGCATCTCTCCTGTCCGCTGGCAACATTATTTGAGGCATGCTTGTAACATTTTCACTTAATTAAAAAATCAGAAGCATAAGGACTTCAAATTTTTATACTTTACCGAGCTGGCAGTTTACTTAATTGCCTTCAGTTTTATGAAGGCGAAACACAGCGCTTTATGGGCAAAATGTAGCAATTTCTATTACTGCTCAAACATGCTGACAGAACTTTGACATAGTATTTTTTTTTCTCCAGGGTAATTATTAATGTTGGTTTGCATGTGCTCAGAATAATGACAGGCACACGAGTAACTTGCTGTACTTTGTGAGTCACTGAGATGCCTTCGCAGAAATTATCTTGGTCACACTTTGTACACCAGACATGGTGGGGAGAAATTCTCGGTGGGGATGGTTGGCGGTGTTTTATTTTAACAGCGAAGAATATACATCTGAGTGAGAGGTTGTTTGATACCCCCCTTTCCCCAACCCTGTATAAATATTTTGGTTTAGTTGTATTTGAATGGCCGAGTCAATGAGTTTCATCCTTTGTTTCAATCATAATAGTGTCTTGTTTGAAGTTGCTATTTCAAACCGAGATAGCTGGGCCTCTGTTTTTCAAAGACGTTATTTCCTGAGACCCTTTACGCTGTGATCTTATAGACGGTCACTACTGGAGCTTCATTGTTAATTGTCTTTTAGGGGCACAAATATACAGCCTTTTCTTTCAAATTCAGGATGACTCTGTTTATTTACATTATTGAATGCAAATGAACAATAAGGCATCCCTGGTAGGGCAGAGATGCGAGGAGGCGTGGGAGGAGCAGCAGGCCTACCAGCCATACCTCACCCTTGAGCGCCCACCAGACACCCGTGGGGCTCCTCCGGCAAGGGCTGCCCCAGCACAGCACAGCCACACCACTCCCCATGGCGGTGGCAGCTGGAGAAGGAGAANGAGGAGGAGGAGGAGGGACACGTGTGCCCCAAACATACTCAGGCAGAGGAGCTGAGCCAACATGCAGATGAGCACGCAACGCATACTTTGACAGCACGAGAGGGTTTTCACTCCTGTGTGTCCTCTCCAGTGGCGCAAGAGAAATTCTGGAGGAGTAAGTCATAGCTGCTCCAGAGCCCTGGCTGCAATGCAGCTCTTCCACATACCTGCTGCCTCGCATTCCCTCTCTATGCTTTAAACCTCTACATTTTTAGGATCTTATTCCCGCTCTGTGTTGGTCCCAGTGAGAATACGGTGTGTAGACACTGAGTGAAGCCCCTCCCTGGGATGCCCTGACCATCAGCTGCTGCTCTCCTCCTCCTCCCTGCCTTTGCCAATGCACTCATGTATTCACACTGCAGCTGCTCAAATCAGAAATCTGGGGCTAAACTACCCCCTCAGACAACTGCCCACTGATTTCAGTGTACAATGTCATGTACTTACATAGTTAAAAGAAAAAAAATATAAAAACTTTCTTTACCTTAATTCACTACAAGAAGGTAACTCTCCAGCATATTTCTGAGACGCCATTGCAGAGAAAGGCAAGTAAAAACCCAGAAATAACCCCTTCACACTCATTTGCAGTGTGGGTCCTCGTTAAAACAAGAAATTTATGAGCAAGAAGGACTGATAAGAAGTCTTGCCTATCTGGACAACCACAGAATCCCAGTACAATGACTCTGCAGCATTTTGTTCTTTAGTCTTTACCCCTTTTCTTTCCTTTTCCCTTTCTAGCCACTTCACAGCTAGTTCTCTCTCGCTCCTGCAAAAAAAAACAAACAAAAGCACCAGTAGCTCTGCAACAACAACAAGAAAAACCCTCAAAATTTTGCAACATGGTGCTGATACCATCATTATTCTTAAGTTTATACAGAACTCCCCCTTTTGCCTCGATGGCTGACAGTATGCCGACACAGACAGGCATCAAAGCACAGGTAAGAGCAAAAGAAATTGTGAGGAGGACGGACAATTCCTGAAACAGAACAAAACACACAGGTACACTACAGAAGCCAAACAAAACAAAAACCTATTTTTTCTTTGACTCTCTAGCTTAAAGATGCTATGTTTTGAAAACGAGCAGTGCAGAGGGATCACAGAAGTATTGAGTAACTTGGGCTGGAGAGGAGCGCTGCAGGTCTTTATTCCAACCTTCTGCTGGGGTCGCCCAGGGCTTTGGCGAGCCAAGATCACGGACTCTCCATGGATGGAGCTTTCACTAGCACTGGGAATATTTGTTTCCCTGCTGCATTCCCCCTGCTGCAACTGTGCACCTCTGGAAGAGTCTGGCTCGCTCTTTGCTCTAACCTCCCATTAAGCAGTTGGAAAGAGCAACGAGATTCCCCATTAGCCCGCTCTTCTCCAAACTAATGCAAGCCGGCTCCCTCGGCCCCTCCTCAGACATCGTGTGCTCCAGCCCACTCAGCGTGTTCCACTTCTAACGGAGCAATAGTGTATTTGTATACTAACGATAAGTATTATTTAATGAAACTAAATACTCTTGTGTAAAAAGAATTGCTTCAAAATTAAGAAATTTTAATAGAGCAAAATATGGCCAGGTTAATAATTTTGCTCTACATCCCAGAACATTAATTGAGCAAGAAATAAATAACTCCCGGCCTTTCATCTTATCTTTTAGACAGATGTTTCCCCTATATAAATGGTGGCATAATTGTTTTTGTCAGTGTTATAATTAAAATTGCTATGCAGCTGACATACAGGTTTTAATGGTTTCCCTTAGGATTATAACAGATGTTGCCTTGTTAGATCAGGACTCTCCTGAAGTAAGAAATGTCATTGGCATAATCAAGACGCTTCTTTCAGTCTCTCAGAGCAGACTGTCACAATTTGCCCGGTAACATTTGACCCTAAGGAATGAAATATATCCCACTTTTCTACGGAGAAAAGTTTCTGAAGAGTTTGAAAGAAATACTAGAGAATCTTACTCGGGGGTAACAAGTTGTATGGTCCAGCTTTTGCTGCGGCCAGAAATGGCTGGAAAATATGGAAGGAGTGAGCCCTGACAACTGCACTATGGTTTTTTTAATGGCAAAAATAACCACAGCTTAGGCACACGGTAAAGAGTCAGTTGAAATCTGGGGAGGAACTGAGAAGTAGCAGTTATTGGGCTCCTGTTACAAGAAAAGTTACAACCGTATGACACAAGTGTTAATTTGAAATGGGAGTTAGTTTAAATAAAGCAAGGTGTAATAGCAAGCCCAGAGAACAGCTTTTTCAGTGCAGTTTAGGTCCCTGGTGTTCACTGAAAATCTAGGGAAGTCGAGGGTGGAAGCAACAAGAAACGGTTGGCTCCAGCTTGTCTTCTCCTTACAGCTTGGTGATTTACTGCTGCCAAGGACCACATCTGGAACCTGTGAGGTGGGTGCTGCGGGACATGGGTTGCTGGGCAGGTCCCCTGGGCCCCCGCAGCAGGACGGACACACGGCGGCTTCTTCCCGACCGGAGCGTGCAGCGTGATAGCCGGCACACAGCCAGGTCTCACACCGAGATGCCGTCAGGACACGGCTCCAACACACGGCCAGGCCGGAGAGCTGGGAAGCAACACGCGGATCCCCCCAGCTGGGTGCACCCAAAGTGTGTAACACCGCAAAAAAAGAAGTCAGCGGTGGGTTATGTGGCAAAAGAGTCAGGAAAGTTAGGTGGCTCCAACAAGTGTGGAGCAGAGTAAGAAGAGCAACCCATGCCTCCTCTCTGCCTCCTGGCCCGCTGAGTCTCTCCAACCCCTCAGGTGCAACTCAACACCCACAAAATAAATTCAACAGAGAGTTACTTTATATTTTGGTGGCATAGAGTTCTTTGCACCTTTCCAAGGGCTACCAAATGTTTTCAGGCTCTGAGGAACGCCAGCTCTGTTTTCCTGACTGTGGCACTTAGATCTGCAATTCACAAGACGAAACTGTGGGCGCAGCTTCCACGCTGCACCTAGTTTATATTAAGAAATCCCCCCCCTCCCCCAAATCGTAGAAGATGACATAATTGCTGAATTTCCACAGTAGCAAGTGTCATAGTTTACTTATGAAAACAGGCTATTTATACAGATGCTTAGATTTTATGGGTTAATTCTGCTAATTTATCTATCTGGAGGGAAGATACTAATTAAAAATAAGCACAGAAAACGTGAATGAATTATTCTCCTATATAGCCAGGAGAAAATAAATAAAAAAAAAAATTAAAAAAACCTGTCTCCCTGAACAAGCTAAAGCTGTCTTTTCCACCCCCCGTGCCCAGCAGCACCAGGCGAAGGGAGGAGGCGTCGGGGCCGGGGGACCGGGGGGCCGGGCCCG
>VZSZ01003074.1:213222-229564 GCA_013398815.1 Ibidorhyncha struthersii | reverse complement strand
TGGATGATTCCCCGCTGGATCCAGCTGTGCGCAAGCACCTGGCTGTTGCTGAAAAGAAGTCGATCAGAATTCAGGAGTATTAGTTAATAAGTGCCTGATCCTGTTGACCCTGTTCTGGTTCACCCACTCAGCTATGCGGGGGCGTTGAAGAAGGTGTCCTGCCAGTTAAACCAATTATAGCTGGCAAGTAGCAGTCATCAGCATTAGTGGAGGAGTTGGAAGGGACCGGGCCCAGTCACACCGGGCTCTAGTGGCTTTTCTGAACTTAAAACAGCAGCTTTCCAAGTCGGGCAGAAAGCCAGCTTTAACCCTTTGTGTCACGGAAAGCTGTAGTTCCGCTCGGTTTGCCGAACCTCTGTAAGGCTTTTGCATCTCCGGGCTGGAAACTCGTTACCGCTGATGGGAAGAAAGCTGGTGTATGACGAGCAAAGCTATAGCGATTCGTCACGATGCGAGAGACTTGGTCGGAAGAAGAAAACTGGAGTGTTACAAGGCATGTTAGAGATTTTGCTGTGTTGTTAGACCGGAGCTGTGATGTGTAGTTTTTCCTAAGCTGCGTAGAGCACAGGCAAGGCCACAGGGCAGACGAGCACAGAGACACAGGGACTTGGGTTAATGAGCAACGCCATGTAACGAAGACTTCATATAAACCTTTTGTCTTAGGACCCTAAACGTTTCTAAAGAAACAAATGAAAAAAAAACCCCAACCCACCAGGAAGGAGAGAATCCCGGCCCTTCTAGTCAATGGGGAAGTTCCCAACAGGGTTTGTGTAGAGGCCAGGATCACACCTTAAAGGGTCAGAAATCTTATTTGTGGCCCTAACTGGGCATCGCATCTAAGCGTGCTGCAGATACGCATAATGTTTTCACAAATACTTCAAGATTGGTAAGGCTTACAGCTTGTTAACCCTAGATACCACAGCAGGTTTCAAAGGCAAAACAAAAGGGTGTTAGAAATTGCCGTGTACTTTTTTCAAAGCCCAGCCGAATGCAAGGATAAACAGTTGTTTAAACTGTGGCAAATTTAATGAAAAGATTAGGATGCTTGCTGAGTGAGACTCATGCTGTGTAAAATTCTTTGCTGCTCAATGAGATGTGTAATTGAGATCAAATATTTGTACATGCTATTTGAGGTTAAAACCATCATTCAGTAGATCGCATTTCTGGGTAACATTAATGAAGTGTAAGTTGGCTATTCTTTTCATATTCAGTTGATTTTTTTTTAATTTTTTTTTCGTTTCAATAATGAACCCCATACATCTAATAACAATGAAGTTGAAATGGGCCTTTCAGGTTAAAGACTCTTGATTTTTAAGTGATTGACTATACAAGAGGATGAAAGGGTTCCTTGTCTTTGGCTGTTGGATGTTTTTATTTTCCTCTTTGCTTATATGGATGGCTTTTGAATGTGTTGTCGTTTTAACAGGCTGGGCTTACTTTGTTAAGCTCCTAATTTGCCATCTCTTTCTGAGTTTAAGATTGTATTTTGGTTTCTCCTTGTGTTAACATGGCTAAGGAGAGAACTTGTTTGTTATAAGTGATCACAGTTTTGTGGAAATGTTAATAGTGTCCTATGTGACTATTTAAATAGAAATGCAAGTTTTCAGACAGTTTCTGTGGAGCAACAGAGTTTAGCCAAATGCTGTGAAAAACAAAAGGAAAAAGGAGAAGGAAAACTGTTGAGGGACAACTTGCTGCAGGGTAGTCTGATAAGGTATCATTCACCAACACCTGAATTACAGCATCACGATAAACCCGAACAATGGCCGTAAAACTGGCTTTATTCCTTATGTTTGATCTCTCCTGTAGGTCAGTAAAATGATATGAATCTTATCACTCTTTTCCTTAAGTGATACACGCAGGAGAACAAGTTGCACAGGCCTCGCAAAACCTTCTTCCTAGTAATGCAGGCAACGTGATATAGCTTTGACTTCAGTAGCGTGAAGGTATTGATGGTGGTCCCACCATCAGCCCTTTAAAAAGGGTATTTTACTGCCTAAAGCCTTTTCAATTTAAACTTAGACCCTCTAAAGCTTTATAAATATGCTAATCCCATGTTTACAAAATGTGCGAGATAACATGCTTTGCCGGGTAAAGGAAGCAGGTTGCTAATACTGGGTATTGGCTTCAGTGATTATTTATAAAAGGGTAAAAGGGGTGAATGTTACTACGTGAAGGTGTATTACGGTCAGCGCTCTGTCCCATCTCTTCCTTCCTCTGAACGCCAAAGTCCAAAGTGAATCATGCCATATGAGTAGGAATATAGTAAGCAAAAATAACACCAAACCGAATGTTTAAGGTAATGGGTGAAAGTTGGAAAACATCTCAAAGCGATAGATACTTGGTGGACAAAGGACTTCTGTAGGCTCTTCATGAGGTACTAAAAGCCTTCATGTTGTTTATCAGAAGGTAATCATCCTTGTTTGCTCATATCATAAAACTTTAACTCCAGTGATGCCTGTGAAAAGTCTTCCAGTTAAAAAGCTGCTTAAGCAAGATGGCAATTGTGCCCTGTGTGTTCGGGATGTGAGCAATGGGAAAGAAACCTTTCCCTGTATCACATTCGGAGAGCTGTTCCGTAGTTTGCACTGAAGCAGTGAGATACATCTGTTAACATTCTTGCTTCCTCGGTAGCAACATTTTTCATGTGACCCCTCTCATTTTTCAGATGAGTGATTTTGGGATCAGGAACATGGATCAAGTAGCCCCTGTGTCTAACATGTACAGAGGAATGCTCAAGGTGAGTACTCTTGAGCTGTCACCTTCTAAACCCAACTGGGGCATCTCCCAGCTAATGCATTTATTGTGTTCTTATTAATGCTAGCACAGGGGTTATATAACCACGCCAAGGTGAACACAGATATTCAGGTTTTAATTGCTTGCTTGTAACCTCTAATCTTCTTCTAGAGTATTCCCACTGAGTTCAGCAGAGATATGAAAAGCAGAACTGAAATAGGAAGATGTGAATCTTGCACCCCCAACCCTCTCCCCCAGGGAGGCTCCTTCCATCCATGCCCCAAATCCTGAGACTTTGAAAATAAGAGGTAGACAAGAACTGAGCTCGAATTCGTTGGGGTGGGTGGAACTTCTGCTAAATAAAGGTTACAGGATAGGCAGTAGACATGGTCTTTATATCTTTAACTTGATGAGACTGGCAGAGGGCCGTTCTCATACGACTGGTTAGGTCTGATTCATTCAAGATTCATTCATGTATAAAAAAAAAAAGTAAGTTATTCACTTACTACATGCAACTGTGTGAAATGGAAGCCCAATACATTGTAAGAAACCAAAAAGTAGTTATTAAATATATTTTAACTTTAGATAGACTGTCTCAGTTACCTTGTTTTGAAAGCAACTTAAAAACCGAGGACAAATGAGAAGCAGACTATAAAGACTCGGTCTTTAAGGGCTTCCCTCCTCCCCATTCATGCAAGCTGCTTTTTAATCCCAGTATCAGTTTTTTACACAGCATTGATTAATGTAAACCAAATAAAGGTTAGGAAGACACTTTCTGCTCTCATTAACTCTGAGGAATGTCCGTGTTTTGAAGAATCAGTTAGTGAGACAGTGGTATGCTAAATTCTCTGATGTTTTGTGTCCACTCTTAGCTTTTGCTGCTGCCCACAACAACAAAATCCACAAGAGACCCCCCAACTTAACAGCTGTGTGCTCTTTAACACAGTGGTTGTTCTAGGCAGTTTCCAGTGTTCAGTTGTCATATAATTAAGTCAAAATCGAGACCTGTAATCTAATATTTTGTAGTTGTTCACATTTCTTCTTATTTTGTTCTGTAATAATTACCCTTACATAAAATGTTGCAAAACTGATAGGGAAAGCAGAATTTATTCTATATTGGGTTTTTTTTCCCTTTTACTACCCTTAAATCAAGAACCTGCTTAAACATTAATTTTCTCCTTTTTGAAATATGAAACTAGCACAGTATGGATTTTACTCATTCGCATGCCACAGCATTTTTTCCAGTGACTCAGGATAAGGGTCAGCTATTTACACAAAACGCAGGAGTTTCCAGATTGTGTTGAAAGAACTTGCCCTTTCTTTTAGGTAGTAGCGATGAGTCAGTGCTTTTATCTAGTAATGTATAAAGAATCTTTTACTACCAGATTTGGCAATTGTTATTAACTTGTTTCACTTGGATGTGAGCCTTTCGGTGGCTTCACTTTGACTCTTCCCTCTAGTTGTGGTGGGTACCTGAACCAACCGTACACAGTCTGTCTCTGCTGGCCAGTGCTCAGTGGAGATTTCTGAACCCAGTTAACCCCTACGTGCATGATAGTGTTTATTTTACCAGCTTTTTCTGTGGAATGTATGCTTTCATAATGTATATACTAGGATGCATTGCAGTTTCTTATAAAATACAACTAAAAAATGATTATTCCTAGCTTTTTACTAGGGTTAATGTAATTTGGGGAGGGGGATGACACAGCACATAAAAGCACACGGTGCAAAAAGAATCCAAGCCACTTGCAACTTTGTGGTGACATAAAAAGGAAGGTTAGGGAATCTGAGGCAACATTAATACTTATTTGCTGTTCGAGGAACACAGTTCAGGTTGGTTTTACATCACACGTGAAAACTGCCCTGAAAAATCTTTGCCTTGTCCTCAGCTAAATCCTTTACCTTGGCATAAGCTGGCAGACCAGTGGATGCCTAAAACAAATAAGCCCTTGCAAGTTGCCTTTGTCTCCAGCGCCCTGAGCTGCAGTAGCTGCCGTGAGCATGCTGCAGCTCTTCAGAACAACGTTCTAGCCTCAGGTGCTTTTAAAAATCTCAGTGGCAACCTTTATCCATCCCTGCCTCTAGATATTACAGATCCTGGTTCCTTGTGACTAACAAGTTGCATAAATTGTTTTTAAAGTTATTTCCTCCTCTGTTGACATTCCCTCTGCCCCCGAAGACTAATGTGGCTAGGGGATCTCGGGATAGCATACACAATTGACACAAGTCAAGTCTGGAAGAAGTTAGGTTTTCAAAATACAACAATATTTATTGAATGTTGCCAATATATCAGTAGAATCCACTTTTATCAGGAACACTTTTATCAATCCTGTTTACCCCTTTCTGGATTGTGAAACTAGCAGCGTTTCACTGAGCATCTGGGTACTTGAAAGACTGCAAAATGTAGTAGCTGGTAAATCCAGTAACTCAGAAGCATGGAAGTCACAGCAAAGGAGTAGCATCTTTTCTCAAGTCCTGTAAAGCTGGCTGTATAGCCTCAAGCGATGTGGTTCAGATTAAATTTTTACTTTGTTTTTTTTTAAAAAAAAAAAAAAGCTGCGTAAGTCTACTGTAGGTCTTGCACTGACAGTTGTTTTTGCATAATTTACTGATCCTGCCTCTGCCCTCAAGTACTCAAGCAGACAGTCAATTTAAAGGGTTAAGGAAATAAGGATTTCTTTAAAATATACCTGGAAATAAATACACGTATATACAAAGAAAGGCACATGCATTCTCTCTTGTTAAAAGCCTCAATTACAGGAAAACTAAGAATATCCTTACTTGGCTTTACTGTAACCTGCAGAACATGCCACCCACCTAGCACTGTGGTCTGAATGTTAGTTGTTTTGTATTCCTGTACAAGAAGCTGTGCTATCATTGTGTTTATATTTCAAAGGCACAAGTTAGCTGATTCAAGATAGCGCTTGTGCATAACCTCTAAATCTAGGAAACCTAACCCAGCCACTTCCTAGCAATGAAGTTGACAGTGCTCTAGCAAAATGCTCACGTTGTTTTTTTTATTTATTCTGTTGCTTTGCAGCGTCAACCAGCATTTGACACCTTTGATAGCTCAAACTCTCTCTTTGCTGGATATTTTTTCTCACTAAATGAAGATCAAACGCTTCAAGAAGTGCCAACAGGATTTGATTCTACTTCTTATGGTAACTCTTCGCTTTGTTCCTTAGTCTAGTCAGAAAGAAATATACTCCTGTAAGTGCAACATGGATTTCCCTAAAAAGAAGTGTTTTAGTACACAGACTATTTGTCCACACTTGGATTTTATCCATGTGAGTTGCTCTGCTGATAGTTGCTGTTCTCTGTACTGAAAAGGAATGGGAACTGGGATTCCGTAGCCTAATAAACTGACAGTCCATGGAAGAAGACTTAGTAGGTATTAAAGCAGAGCTAAGAGAGTTTTGGTTTTTTGTTTTTTTTTTTTTAATAAAAAAAAATTATGTGTATTTAAAATTACATTTTAATTATGGTTGAGATGCTGTAGGTATGCTGCAAGATCTTTTCTGGTGTCAAACCCTAGAACACAAAATCATTGTTCCTTTTCACTCCCTGTCTCCCCCCCTGGTTTGTTTTACTTCTTACCTTAAAAAAAAAAAAAAAAAAAGGGTTGGGGATGTTTTCAGATCCCTTCTTGTTTGTAGGAAAGTGCCTACTAAAAGTTCTCTACAAATCCTTGTCCTGGACAAAACAGTCCAAAATGTAGATATTTTATCTGGCGCTGCCTTTATCTCCCCTTAGGGAAGGGGAAAAAAACAAAGCCTCAAACCTCTGAAAACCACCAGTCCTTTGTTCTAATGTGATTCTAATCATTCACCGATCTGGTCAGCAAAGCAAGTCCCAGCAGATACTGAGGGTGGGTGTGGTAAAAACAGAAGTGAAGGAGCTCCACTTGCTGGGTCAAGTGGAGCCTGTAGATAGTCTGGGGAAACACTAAAAGCCACGTGGATTTGTGAGCTGTCTTGAAGCCTGCCAAGTTCATCACCTTTGTATACCCTGCCGCCGTTATGTGCTTCTAACATAGCAGAGCTCCTTTAAATGCAACCTGTGCATGAGTTCTCAGAGGCTCTCAAACGTTTGGGGATGCAGTAGGGAGTTGGTTGTGTTGTCCTCAAATTACCCCAAGTTTAATGACACTAATCACAAAAAAAAAAAAAAAATCAGAAAAAGGTTTCCTAAGCTGAAACATCTAGGCAGTGTGGTTGGTTTTCTTCAGCTTAGAAGTCCTTCTTTCAGACTAAAATGAGGCTTTTTCTGGTGAAAATTGCTCAATAAGAAAGGCTGAGTGGCAGCCAAATTTGCCGTTAAAATAGAATCCACTTGCAAATTTAAAAATCAGTTAAGCAGATTAGTAATTTATACTGGCATAGGATGATGCTGACTTTACCTTTTGTTGCATTATTTAGGCACTGGGTACTAACTTGTTCCCAGTCACACCTGTTTGGTTCGGAGGACAGAATAATCCATCGAACTGTGTACTGTGGTGATTGAGAGGTGCATGGGAAGGTCTGAAATAGAGCCCATTGGAAAGCTGTGTTAAATAGTGCAATCTGGTTCTTCACAAACCTGCTGTCAGTTACCTAGCTCTCAAACTAAGTAAAGACTGTCTTCAGTTGTAAGGAAGTTTGAAGTGAAGCTATAGGTGACAAAATAGGAATAAGTAATCTTGTATGTCCTTTTAAAAAAAAAAAAAAAAAGAGTAATAGTAAAATTTCTCTCCAACAAAGGCACTTTACATAACTATGAAGAGTAAATGAGAATCTATATCGCAAAGCTTTAACTTAGCATGATGCAATTTTATCAAACCAGTAGCACAGAGATTTTGAGTATTGATATACTAAGTCAAAGACTTAATAAACCAGAAAATAGATCTACGCTGTTTGTTTCTGTATTTAAAATACTTAGTTTCTAGCATCCCTTTCTTACTTTTCAAATAGCGCAGAAACAACCTGTCACTCCTTTCACTGTCCTAAAAGTTAATGTATCTTCTTTTTCCCCTCCACCCCTTTTCTTTCTTGTAGAGTCGAACAACTGTGAATTGCCTCTGTTAACCCCGTGCAGTAAGGCTGTGATGAGTCAAGCCTTGAAAGATACTTTCAGTGGTTTCACAAAGGAACAGTGTCGGCTGGGTATCCCAAATAGTAAGTGTTTTCTATTTATAAGCTCTTTTTTTAATGCTAAGGAGGACGCTGAATAGCAGCTCTTTCAAAAGAGAAAGAATGATGTCAGTAGGAAATACAAGAATGGATCCTATGTGAATCTGGCACAGCTTGACTTGGAAAGACCAGACTTGCTGGTATTAAAAATGGGGGCATGGAGAGCTCATGCTTTGGCAGCGTAAGAGAGAATCAAGTAAGCTGAGGACATCTCTGATTACAAGTGAATGCAGAAGGAAAATAGAGGGCTGCTTTTTGTTTTTTCTGTCTTTACATTCAAGAATGAATTCATTCTGAATTCATTCGGAACCAAGTGACTTGCGCTAACACACTTTCTCATTCAATGTAATCTAATGAAGATATTTGACAAAGGCCAGGAGTTACCTCTAAATGCTGGATACTTTCTGTCTTGCAGATCCCTGGCTGTGGACTGAACAGCAAGTTTGCCAGTGGCTTTCATGGGCTACCAATGAGTTTAGCTTGGCAAATGTGAACTTCCATCAGTTTCTTATGAGTGGCCAAGACTTGTGCAACCTGGGCAAGGAGCGTTTCCTGGAATTGGCACCTGACTACGTGGGTGATATTCTGTGGGAACACCTGGAACAGATGATAAAAGGTAGTTACAGAGCCAGAAAGAGCTTTTGTTTTAAAAGGCTCTTCTAACAGAAACAGAAAGGAGCCTCTTTCAACACTTGTTTCACTATGAAGGGCTTTTATTACATATGAAAACTGAAAATGAACTTTAAGACTTGGTTAATAAAAGCATTATCAGCACTATTAATACATCCTTTGTACGCAAAGCACAGATGCAGATATCTGCAGAAATCATTCTGTGTGCAGGCTGAGTACCTATTGGAGCCAGGTTTTATTTGGAAAAATCATTGAAATAAATGAGGTTAGGATAAGGCTACTGTAATACCCCATTTAAAAAAAAAAAAACCACAAAAAAACAAACAAACAAAAAACCCCAAAACAACCAAAACAAAACAGAACCAAGAGTTGGACAAAACTTGTTCACTTCTTATTACAAGTTTTTGCTTTTATTCATTCAATGTAGTGTTTTGAGTTAGTTCAGTGAATGAATGTAAAGAGGTCAAAGACACCTAGAGATGTCTTGGGTGAACACTGATGATATTGCTAAAACCCTGCATGGAGTGCCCTGTGAGTTCCATTGGTTTCGGAGTGTAACATTCAATAGTTGCATATATTAAGGGCTTGGACCTTAAAACATGCTGCAATTATTATTGTTTCTAAGTTTTATATTAAAATTAAATTTTCTATCCTATTGGAAGTTGGTTGGGTTTTCTAGTGTGTTTTTTTTTTTTTTTACAGAGTGCAATGCAGTGCATTAGTAAAAATCATGTGAATGACGACACCAGAATACTCAGTCGGAACCTTTTTGTGGCGTACAGATCAGATCTTTAAAACTATAAACCAAATTTTCTTTTTTTCTCTCCTCTCTCCAGACAGCCAAGAGAAAACTCAGGATCAATATGTGGAGAACTCTCATCTCACCTCAGTTCCTCACTGGGTCAATAATAATTCCTTAAGTAAGTATTTTAAGAAATTTGGCATTTTAAATCCCTTACATTTATTCTAAGCATGTCACAGATCCAATTTAAAAACAAACAAACAAACAAAAAATAAAAGAACCAGAACAGTTACTGGGCTTGAGAAGAACACTTGACTTCAATCACTACAGCCTTCTTTCCTCGTATTGTTTAATTGTCATCTAATTCATATCGGAAATCTTTTGAAGAGCAAAGGCTTTGAGAAAATCAAATTTCCTCTTGGTATTGCAAAGCCTACATCTGGGGAGCAGAATGACCACTCCCACCTCTAGCAAACTGAGTCAAAAACTAGCATCACCAGACAGGAGTTATGTTTAGGCCTTTTTGAAGACTGGAAGCATAATGGAGCTTTTGAAAGTGTAGGGGATGCAGTACTAGCTCCTTCAGATTGTTTGATTGATGTTGTATTTCATTCTGCCACAGTCAATCTCCAGCTCAACCTTATTACACCACTTGATGATGAGGGCCTTACTCAAAACCACTTAAGCTTCTCTCGGTTTTTCTGTAGCCCTGTAGTTTCCTTGAAGAGCAAACAATAGACATATTCGTGGTTGGCAACTTACAGAGCGAGATTTACAGCATCTCATTTGGAGCCCATTAGATGGGGATCTTCTCACTGTCTTCAGTAGCCTTTCCAGTAGGTCTGTAGCATCTATCATTCTTTCTTGGTCAGATTTTCATGGGAAAATTACTTCTTCATGGTACAACTGTGGTGAGGTGCTGGAGGTGTATTAATCTAAGAGACTGCAGAGAAAAATATCTAATTCATTCTTTTATTTCTTTCTTCAGCTGTTAATGTAGATCAGAACTCCTATGGTATGCAAATGCCTGGATACCCTAAAGCCCTCAGCTATTCCAAACCCAATCTGCTGACTGATGTCTGTCAGACTTCCACAGGACCAAATCTCCTCAATCCAGAACAAGAGTTTTCATTGTTCCCCAAAGCCCAAGCAGACGCTGTTGGTGTGAACTACTGTGCAGTAAATCAAGATTTCCCGAGAAGCAATCTGAACTTGCTGATAGATAATTCTGGTGAGTCATTATCTGCATGATAACTGTGGGTTCAAGGCCATATTCTGTATGTCTTTTCCTCCTTTGCGTAATTTATATATATAAGCTAGATTAAGGGGGGGAAAAAAAACCCAATGTTTTTCTTTTATTTTTTTCTTTTATAAAGGTAAGCTTAGAGAACATGAATCTAGCGACAGCGGTGCAGAAAGTTACGAAAGCTCAGATTCGATGCTACAGTCCTGGAACAGCCAGTCATCATTAGTGGATTTACAGCGTGTGCCATCCTATGAGAGTTTTGAAGATGACTGTAGCCAGTCCTTGTGTCTGAGCAAACCTACAATGTCTTTCAAAGACTATATTCAAGAACGAAGTGATCCTGTAGAGCAAGGGAAACCAGTTATACCGGCAGCCATTCTAGCTGGCTTTACTGGTAAGTAGTGAAGCAAAATGGTCACTCCTCTTCTTGTGTAACATCAATATTCTCTATAAATATGTACCAGGGTGATAAAGTTGTGTAGTTATAAAGTGTGCCTTACAACTTAGTCAGAGACCACTACTCATGAAGAGTTTCAACTTTAAATGTTACTAAAGAAAGTCTCGTAGGACTATCCATCTGAAGCAAGAACAGGCAGGTGCATCAGAACACAGAAAAAATCAAAGGCACTTTTTGAAAAAGAGGGAAACGTGGACAAAATCTCCCACACTTCGGAGTTTCTGCAGGTGTTGGCTTGCCTTTTAAGGCCTTCTTGCTGTAGTCCTTGCTGAAATCATTTTTGTCTTCTAGAACGTTTGCCAAGCCAGGGACTGCAGGACAGGTTCAAGAGCTTGAAATACAGCTGATGGGAGGTGGGAGTGAGGGGTAAGGGATGCATATGAAAGGGAGTGACATAGGTTGTGTCAAATCCCATGTTTCCATGAGAAAGCTGACTTGTTTTAATTTAAACTATTCCTGAGTTCATTTGTATTATAGAGAAAAACCCTATAGGTTTCTTTCTGATATAAAAAAAAAAAAGAGGTAAATCAGAGTAATTACAAGTTCTACCCTGTGATATGAGTGTGATTGCATACATTGGTTGTGGTAAGAGCTTGCAGAATTATTAATTGTGGTTTTTCCCCGCCCCCTCTCTCTCAACAGGCAGTGGACCTATACAGCTATGGCAATTCCTTCTGGAGTTACTGACTGACAAGTCCTGTCAATCATTCATTAGTTGGACTGGAGACGGATGGGAATTTAAACTTGCTGATCCAGATGAGGTATGTGGCTAATTGCGACAAACAAAAAGATTTAGGGTCTGATCTGCCATCTGTGGGCCTAGTCTTGAATATAAAGCATTTACATGATCAGACACATACTGAAATCTCTTCATCTGCAAATGCTTTACTGTACAGTCAGGATTGCTGTGGGATGTTTCCCCCCCTCTCCTCCCACTCAGGATATCAGCATTTGATTGTAGTTAGGAGAACACAGTGTGTAGCTTGAAACTTAAAGGCAGTGTACAAAGTTAGTTCTCTTGACAGTGTAATACTGTAGATTAGCTTACTGAATGTAGTTGAATCAACAATGCCTGGGGTTGCACGAAGGCATGGGGGAAAATGCACTCCACGTGTTGCTGTTCTTTTAGATATATAGTAAATATGGTAGTGCTGCTTTTAAAACACTTTGGGAACTTACAGCTTTAGTCATTGAAGATAAATAGAATGCATTTTCCTTTGTTTTCTGATACTCTATCAGTAGGAACGTTACTGTATTAAGAGACGTGATATCAAGTCCACTGAAGACTTTATTTTTTAAAGAATCAAACAAACAAAAACCAAAAAGGGAGGGGGGAGAACACTAACTCAAGGAACTTCATATAATTCAATTTCCATTTAAAGAGCTGTCCCGTACTGCTCAATAGCAAATTAATGCTTAAATGGTGTCTTCTTGAGAGAGGAGACTATATTTTCCGTAAACTTGATCTCCTTAAACGCATTTTGGCCCATCTACTACAAATAGGTATCCTTTTCACTGGTATTTGCTATCAGCAGCTTTCTCCCGAAGCTGCTGCTAATAACTATTTCGGAGTATGTTCAGCTGAGGGGTCAGTCACCAGCTCTTCCCTTACCTGAGTTTGGGACATCCAAAGCAAATAAAATGGTCTGACTGAGAAAGGGTATTAATAACCGTGTTTATCAGCCACTGACTACAAGAACATGACTTGAATAAACCCTTTGCTCTTTGCTTTCTTTTTGGACTGACAGGTGGCACGGAGGTGGGGAAGGAGGAAAAACAAGCCAAAAATGAACTATGAAAAGCTCAGCCGAGGCCTACGCTACTACTACGACAAGAACATCATCCACAAGACTTCGGGGAAACGCTACGTGTATCGCTTCGTGTGCGACCTGCAGAACCTGCTGGGGTACACGGCGGAGGAGCTGCACGCCATGCTGGGGGTGCAGCCTGACACGGAGGACTGAGCCCGACAACGCGATGCTGCAGGGACGAAGATTCACGCGTTGGGACTCTGTCTGGGAACCGTCTGCAGTCAGTTCTTCTGGCTGTTCAGATGGGTGCAACTGTTGGGAAATAAGGACCTTAACCGATTTTGTAACCAGGGAGAGTTGGAAGGAAGTGGCCTTATTTCATCAGTGGCTTCGGGTGTTGCCATGTCAGGCACTTGAGCAGCGTGGAAGTCAGTGCAGACCCTAGCTCTGTCATGAAGATGTGGAAATGCTCTCAGGTTAAGCATTTCGACTACCTGTACTGCAGTATAAAGCGTTTTGGCTACTTACACTGCCATTTAATAATGGGTTGGCTTTAAAACCAAAGGTTGGATGAGAAAACAGTGATGCAGCAAGAACTATTGCTCAGATATTTTAAAATACCATCGTCCTCGCTTACATCTTATATCATACAGTTTATTTAAAAATAAAAAAATAACTTATTTTAAATGAGCAGTAAGGAGAATCGATAATAACTTTGTTCGAAAGCACGTTTTATTGTTATTGTTATTACTGCTCCAGAAATGTGCTGCATAGGTACATAAACACTCTGTGTCCAAAACCAGATGTAGCAATGGTTAACAAAAAAAAAAAAAAGACCCTTTAAAGAAGGGAAGGAAAAATCATACCATTTCAATTTCAGTTTGTATATATTCTGTGATTCTTTTTGAAACTCTGTAATGTTCCTATTTAACAGATGCTGTATAGTGTAAATTAAACTAATTGTATGTGTGTTTTGAAATAGGACGAATGTAAACTTATCAAATGTTTTTTTTATGTTTGTCTAGGATATACAACCTTCTGCAAATATTTAATTGGCCTGAGAGACGACATAAGTGCTCAGTATGCATGCATATGGTATGCCTATGATATGAAATGGGGGGGCGGGGAGGGAGGGCTGGCTCAGTATTTTGCCAAGATTGAAGCTGGCAATTCTTTGTGCATTTTGGCATTTTTACAAGAAACTAAAGTTATATTCTGGGACGTAAAGGGCCTGTTTGTGGTTTCTTCTGTAACTGAAAATGAAAATGTTAATATGGATAAAATTACCTTTTTTCCTTTATAAATGGCATATGTTTTTCAACCTCTATGCATGTCCTTTTAAAAAACAATTTATATACAAGCCTTATTTTTTCAGTTGACTTGTCTCTTCTTCCTGCAGTTTATCCTGTATGATTAAAATATGAATTCTATTTTTGGAAATAACTGTGACTCCTTTTCAAAGATCAGGAGGAATTTATGTAGCAGCTATTTTTACTGCAAAAAAAAAAAAAATTTCACTGGAAAAACATACTTTGTAAGAAAGCTTTATTTTTTATCTGAGCTTGATGTACATTTAAATGTGTTGTACAGTGTGAGAGGTTTAAAAATATGAGTCTATTAAAACCTCTTGAACAAGAAAATAGCACATGTGGGTTTTAATTTGAAAAGTTTCAGAGGAGTTCATTTGTTGTTTACTTGTTGATTCAACCCTTGTCCATCCTACCATCACCACCCTAAACCTCTGCAGGATTAAAAAAACAACCAAACAAAAAAACCCACCCCAAACCAGCTGGACCTACAGGGGTAGGGAGCTTGTTGGAGAAAGTCCTGCAAGAGTGCATAGGCCGACGGTCTTGAACCAAGCTAAATGTGTGCAGCCACTCGGTGTTTAGATACAAATTCAAGTTAAAGTCTTTGTGCTGTGCCTCTGAGAGAAAACCACCAGTTCTGTACTGTGTTGTGAATCGGTGTGTAAGCTGGTGGGTGGACATATGGAAGAACAGAGGTGTGTTAAGACTACTTATGCTTAAACTGTTCCTGCTTCTATCCTGTACAAAGGAAGCCCACTGTTTAGCTCATAGTCATCTTCATCCCTCCACCTTACAGAAGAGCAGGGAATCATAGAATGGTTTAGGTTGGAAGGGACCTTGAAGATCACCCAGTTCCCACCCCTCTGTCATGGGCAGGGACACCTCCCACTAGACCAGGTTGCCCAAAGCCCCATCCAACCTGGCCTTAGACACCTCCAGGGTTGGGGCAGCCACAACTTCTCTGGGGAACCTGTTCCAGTGCCTCACCACCCTCAGAGTGAGATACGGAAACATTTTTTCTTAAGCACATATTTAAAAAGTAGAAAATGTAGCTATTAAAAAAACATGATGCTTCCTCTAGGCTTCTTGATATTTCTTTCTACGCAACTGCAGTCACGTCTTGATGTTGCTTTCATTGTTGCTTTCATTCACCCTGGTTTGGCAGCATGTTAAAAAATTGGAAAAAATGGATGGGGTTTTTTTTGAGAATGTGTGTTTCTAAATGGATGGAGCTGAAAGGGTAGGTGTGCGTCTTGCAGCATGGCCCTGAACATTTGCAGATGCTGTCCTTCAGCCATACTTTCATCATCCCTGTGAAAAGAAGCCTCCCACATCCTTCCTCCCTTCACATCAGCCACTGCTGCAGGCCTAGATGGGCCTCACAGGGTGCTGTCCCACAGACTGGCCTCAACACTAATGAAGAAGAGGATGTAAGGCTGTAAATAGAGCTGTGATTCCCTAAGCTGAGACAGAACTTGGCAGAAAGGAAAAAAAAAAAAACAAACACAACCTCAAATCAACAAGTGTTCCTGGGCGTTGGGTAACACTCCTGAAAAGCTAGGGCTACATTTTGCCAACTTAAATGGCCTGCCTTTGAGCTGTGATCCTAACGAGGGGAGATACTTTATTTTGCGGGAAATAATGTATGGTTTGTCACGATTAATGCATTTTTTTTCCCTGGGTGTCTTTCTCATGCCTTGGCTGCAGACCCCTTAATCGTCTTCTCAATCTGTACAAGTTTCATTTTCAAATTGTTTTCCCTGAACACAGAACTGTTTCTTCATTTAGACCAAAAGCTTAGTTGCCTCTTGTGTGTAAGGTCAGTGTTGGTTTCAACCTAGAGACTAAAGGGAAGTTGTTTGTTTTCCTCCCTCAGCAGAAAAAGAAATTTCATGATAGCAGAAGCAAAGAACCATCCCAATACACGCAACCCACGCTACCGCGTCTTCTAGAAGCAAAACCTGGTATGGACATTGTCAGGTCATCGCAGAGGTCCAAGCTGTAACCTAGCGTGACCCAGAAGACAATTATTAAAGGATATTTTGTCGCAGCGCCCACAGAAAACACCGCTCTGTTTTCTCAGCCACCCAGCGTCAAAGAGGCTGTTGAAAGCAGTCTGGCTAAATTCTTCACCTTCTTCAGGACATGCTTCCCTGCCCTTCCAGCTGCCAGCTTTCCTCATGAGACAGCAGTCAAAATAAAGTTTTGCAGTTGGCACCCACCCATGGTTGGCATGTCACCTCTAAAAACAAAGTTTGACTCCAAAGCCTTCTTTGCTGTTTCTTTTTTTTTAATTAAAAAA
>VZSZ01003074.1:104168-213217 GCA_013398815.1 Ibidorhyncha struthersii | reverse complement strand
ATCCCATCCTAAGTAAAACAACACCTCCAGGTTGGGAAATCTGTGAGCCACAAACAATGTCCAGGAGGCTATTCTGGGAAACATCTGTATGCCAAACCCTGTTCTTACATTTGCCTTAGGTCTTAACTGTCAGCCACCATCGGGTACAGGTTATGAACGTGAGAAATGGGGCAGAGGATGGATGGCTTATCCCAGTACTACATCTCCACCAGTGGGAAGAGGATTGAGTAAACCTGGCCACTCTCTGCTGGTCCATTCCCTGTGTGATCCCCCAGCACCCCCCCCACGGTGTTCAGCCCGCTGAAGGGAGCACCTTGCCTGTTTCTTTTACTACTGACTTAAGGACTTCTTGCCTTGTCTGACCGATAAGGAGGCCCCTTGGCCACTCTCTACTGACTTGTCCTCAAGCATTGGAGACCAGCACCTCACCCAGGGTCTGAGGTAAGGGTACACCAAAGTTTTACTGAGCGGCAAAACAAAGCTCTTTTCTCAGCTCCCTTCTTCATGGCACCTTACTTTTTTGGTGCTTTTTGGCAGTCACTGCACATTGAGCTGATGATTTCAGAGAGCTGTCAGTGATGACTGAGCTCCATTTCCTGGTAACTATCACTTCCGAGTATAACATCGCATACACCCTGTTTGGTTTCTTTTTCCTTGGGTGCATTACTTTAAATTAACCTACACTGATGCTCATCTGCCACCTTTTTGTCAACTCACACCATGTTGTGAGGTCCTTCTGGAGTTCCCTGCCAGCACTCTGACATCTGACTACTCAAACTACTTGGTATCATCTGCAAACTTGGAGATTTCGCTGTCTTCTCAGCAGCCTGGGATTTCTGGCCCTGGTCAGAGCCAAGGTGTTATCATGCTAAGGACCAAGAGGGTTGCTGCAGGATTCAGCCCTTCTTCTGTTTTCAGTTCCCAGCTCTTCCACAGGTTTCTGGGTGGCCCCAGGTAAAACACCTCAAGACTGAACCTCTCTGACAGGGCAGCTGCTATTCTGGTATAAAACTCATTCATTTACCCTCGCACATGCAACTAGCAGCACCAAAGTGGTGTTCTGCCAAATCTCTTTTGGGCTTTCCCTCTCCATGAGAAGGTTGTGGGCCAGCACTCTTGTGATGCAGAACCACATCTGGCAATGAACAAGATCAGCAGCAGCTTGCGCAATATGGAAACACAGCATCTGGCCCTCGAGGGTTCAGTACAGTACTCTGAAACTATGGTGCTCTATAAATGTCAACCAGACACTGGAACATCTCGTATTTTTGCTAAAAAAGCCTCCTGGGACTGAAAAGGAAACAAAAACTAAAAATCAATTTACATGTTCACAGCACTAGTGGAAAGACTTTTTGATGCCCTCTCCAAGGACGGTCCAAATTTTGACAGATTAAAGAATTGCCAGATCTTGGCCATTGCAGTTTATCTTGTGTCTCATGTTTCTCTTTTTCTCTGTGTGAAGCGGAGCAGCAGTTGAACCGGCTGTGTTCACACAGCCATGTGACTGCGGCAGTGCTTCATATGCTAGACATGTGAATGCTCAAAATGCTAAAGAGGGAATAAAAGGCGTCCCTGTAAGCAAGGAGAACAAAAAATTCAGCCCAGGGTGCACGATCTTTGAGAAAGATATCTAGTATTTCATTTGCAATGTGTGCCATGTGATGTGTAGTCTGGAACCACACAATGCAGGAAGTTACTAAAAATAAATAAAATAAGTTGCCCAGTGATGGCGTAATTTGTTCTGTGTAAATTGAGATTTTCAAGTGATAAGTCTCATTTATGAATAGGAGAGTTTTAAGATAATTCTGTGGTTTGGGAAGAAGCATCAGATCTCGCCATTTTTCTTCCTTCTGCCTCTACCTCTTTTTACAATGAAGTAAATTATGACCTTAACTAAATATAATGAGTAACAAGTATAACAAGTATAACAAAATCTCTGCACATGCAAAAGGGTATGTTCTTTCAAAGATACTTTTCCCAGATGCTGTCTAGATAGCTAGAAAAATGGCCCAATCTCCCGTATAGAAGGTTTGCCATGATTTTCTGCATCATGGCCTAAAATGAGACAGCAAATGCAAAAGTCCCCATACAATTCCTCTGAAGCCTGCACATTCGAAAACTATTCATTATTTCCTTTCACTGTGAGCAGAATCACGAAAGAAAATGGGTTTGTCTATGCATTCCTTAACCTTCAGTGCTTGCACTGCGGCGGGAAATCCAGAGCCCAGAGGGAGGTGGGCAAGCTGAGCTGAAAGCGTGTGGTTTGGAAACGGAGGGTGCCCTAACAGCGAGTGGTGACTCCTTCCCAGGTCACCACCGCTGTGTATCGGGGGTGGCTAACCGGCCCCTCTCCTAACCCCATCCCAGGTATGCTCACATGCACAAAGGCAACACACAGGGGCTAAAACCCGCAGTCCCTCTGCAAAGCTGGTGGCCATACCCTTCCTTTCCAGAAACGAGGGGTTTGGCTCACCCTTGGAAGCGTGGACAAGGGGGATGGTGGTGGAGCAATGGGTCCCACCCCGCTTCACCTACAACTCGCTCACGTGCGCAGTGAGGTCTGCCGTGGGATCCCTCTGCCACAGGAGGGTTTCCAGCACCTGTGTCCCACCTTTGCACTCTGAGTGAAGTGCAGAAAAGGAAGAAAGTGTTTTCCATGAAATGGTCATGGGTAAAACTCAGTCTTAGGTGCAGAGATCAGAATTCCCTCTCTCCTTCGGTTAGGTGCCTGATTATCAGGCTAAAGAGACCTACTTGCGCTGCCTTTCTTTGGACTGATGAATCTTGAATCAGTCTTCTTTTCTTTTTTTTACTTTCTTTTTTTTTCCCCCCTGACAGAAGGCAAAGAGCAATCTAGCAGATGCAGTTCTTCCATTTAGCTTCCTCCCATTCGCAGGGAGTTTTCGTTCTCTTACAGGGTGCTTTTTGCCCTGTGGAGGAAGAGTTATTCCAAAAGAAATATAATTCCTCCTACATGCCTTTGAACAGACCTGTTTGTTCGTTTTTTCCCCATTTCGAGTGCCAGCCTCTGGGAGATGCCAAGAACCCACATCTCTTGCTGAAGTCAGGACCGGGTCCCAAACCCCCATCTTGCGCACCGCCCACCCCGCAGCCAGCTCCAACTCAAACGACCACTGCCGCTGGTGAGCCAGCGGGGACAGTTTCTGCATAAGGATGAACTGGTTTCGAACAGTTTCCCCAATGTCCTAGGCACAACGCTCCTTTTCTTCCTCATCAGGACTCTACGTCTGCTGGCTTCCCAACTTTTTTTTTTCTTTAAACAAATATAGGCATTGTTGCTTATGCAGGGAAAATTCCACTTGCTCCTAAAGGGGCTTTGCCAGGATCCGAAGGCTCAAGATGTATCTTTTCCACAGGCAGTGCCTTCCAGAATTCACAGATCGCTCCTGCTCTCTTTCATACCCATGAACACTTTTCATTACACATTTTTAAGCAATCTCTAAAATCCCCAGCTAGAGCCCAGCGTCGTGGTTGAGTTCCTGTCCCATGACTCGTGCTTTGAGAGGGAAGGAGATTCCTGCAAGTGAGGAGCAGCGAGAGCCGCCAGCGAGGCCGGTCCCTGCAAAGCTCGCTCTGTTACTCTGCCCACTCCAGCCTCAAGCAACTCAGAAATGGGGGATTTGCCATTTCCCTTGGAGAAGCCTTGTGCAGACCTTACCCGTACTCTGTCAAATGCTGTTTGGTTTCATGGTGACTGCTGCTAAGTCACAACCACCATGCTTCTCCAGTGGGTCAGCGCCACTTCTCAGCGGTGGTGTTGCTCTTACCTGTATGTTTACCAAGCCTGAAAGACCACAGATCAAAATGACACCTGTTAGTGGTAACCCCAGTGCTTGGGCGATTTTGGCCATCGTCATGTGACTTCACCCAGCTCAGCCGTGTGCAATGACTCATTCAAAAAAAACCATCAGTGGAGACCACAGAGTTCCATATATACTCCATCTTCCTTTCCTAAATGAGGAAACCTTTCCACTAGTTGAAGCAAGAAGATGTTTACCAGAAGCTGGAGCACCAGCGGTGCTGCCAGCTCTCTGCAGAGCACAGCAACCAGAAGAGCCTTGCAGGGCAGAGCTTTCCACTGCAGCGTGATTGGGCCCGAGACGTTCGTATATTATTACATCCATTTTTCTCCAAGAAATATTAAAATGCTCTCACTGCTTGAAGGGAGAGGGGAAAAAAACACACATGAGCTGCCCAGCTATCCCTAAGCAACCTATCAAATAAAGCAATAAACTATTAGCAGGCGGAATGGCTTTAAAAGGACCCACAGCAGTTTCATACCACCAGGGGAAGAACGGGAATGGAAATGATTCTGAAAATTATTAGTAGTACCTTAACAGCAGCCCCTTAATATCTCCCACAGTATTCTCAGTCATTAGCACAGCCGAGCTGCTGCTCCATGCCAGTTACTGTCCCTGTGTTTCCCTCTGCTTGAGAAGGATTTGCAAAGGATCCAGCTGAAATGAGATTTTAGCAAGATTCTGCAGCTCTTGCAAGTCTCTGCTGCAGCAGCAGAGGTGGTGTTGGGTGGGAGCTCTCCCAGCATTTCCCGTAAGGCGCTCTCTAGAAATAGTTTAAGTGTGGCTCAGACAAGGCCAAGTGCAGCTGCATTTCTATAGTTTGCTCACTACAGGGACTGACTTCCCACTAATGGAGCTGCAGGGGACCGACCTGTGGGAGTCATTTACGACATCCACACAACCCAATACCCACTAGGGTTTGTCCAGTTTTGGTTTTACCTCCTCTCTCACCCTGTGGTATCAGAAAGTGCCTACAGTGTGTAAGTCTCTACAGCAATGCTTCTTTACCATCAGCAGGTTTGCTGCCTTATTGATTTAATGTAAGCCCTAAGCTGGCCCTGCTTTGAGCAGGGGGTTGCACCAGAGGTCCCAACCAGCCTCAGTTATTGTATGTCTTGGTCTTTTGCTCGTAGAAGCCCAAATAGTCCTTCGGTCCGACACCCCAGGGTCACGGCATGCAACAAGAACAGATGCTGACAGTGGCCACCCACCTTCCGACATTGCCTTCACCCAACTGCGTAAGGAAAGTTTGCTACGCTGAGACAGGGAGTCTGTAAAATTCGTGCCTCGCCACCTCCTCAGAGGGTTGGAAATGTTGAGCCAGACGTCTTATAGAGGGTCTTGCCCTAATCTGAGGACTGAGACCCTGCACGGCAGCGGTGGGCTGTGCCAGGTACCGATGTGCTGCTCCAGCTGTGGGGTTCCTGGTCAGGAGCTGTGTCTGCCAGGCGGGAGAGGTCTAGCCATAAAGTCAGCATAAAAGGGCTCTGCAGACAGACGGTTCTCAAATTGCTCATAGAGGCCCTTGTTTTGCTTTGGTTTTAAGTCACCAGGCTAGCCTGGACTCTTCCACCCAGCCAGCCCACCGGAGATCTGCAAACACTAAAACAAGGAGGGGGAAAAGGGGGAACACGGCTTCTGCCTTGCCACTACAGCCCGGCAAAGACTTTCCCTGCCCCAGCCGCCACCACTTGACTTCTCTTTTCCCACAACACTTTTTTTTCTCATTTCCAGACAACATGGAAGGGGCCAGGAATGTGAGTGGAAAGTGGGTCAAGATCCTTATTGTTCCTTGTTCCTGTGCGTGGGCGGTAAGAGAAACAGGAGAACCGCTTCTTAGCAGTCCTCTTCGTCCCAGCTATAAATCAGAGCAGCTCCAGCGGCACGATCCAGGAAACACCCCGAGCACAGTATGGCTCCCTGATGGCCATCCCCTCCTCTCCCTGCCCAGCTCTCCTCCTGCCCGCCCCAGCTTGCTCCTGTCCACCCTTGCAAGCTGGCGTCGGGGGCAGGAAGGGAGGAGAGGGGAGAGGCATTGCCTTCAGCCGCTCCATGCTCCCAGAACTCTCAGAGGACTGCACAGAGTCGTCTCCAGGGGAAAGCCACACTCCCATAAACACAGGGCTTGAATGTCATGTGGGGTTTGCATTCTGGAGTAACTGGGATAAACCAAGCCAAGGGAAGGCACACTGCACTGCACTGGTCTGATTAATTTTCCCACGTAGGTAAGGCCAAAGTTAAAATAGCTCTGGCTTTCCTCTTGGCGCCAGAACAGGAGTGCAGAGGCAGCATGAAAATGCATGTAAGGTGTTCTTGTGGATACTTTGCCCTGTTCTGACGAGAGTTTGGCCGTGGATGGGACAGTGCTCATGGCCCTGGGGAAGTGGTGGCTCCCCTTGCTTTCAGAATTGGCCATGAAGTCTCCATCCATTTCAGAAGAAGAAGAGCAGTGCTGGTCAGCTCTGTTTGCAAAAATAAATAGGGGAACAGAAAGTTGTACCCGGATTAAGTCACGGGGGATAACTATGTGAACACAGAGTTCTCCACCAGGTTATGAAATACCAGCTGAGCTGCTAGGAAAGAGTTTTAATGTTGCAGCATAGACTCTGTGCGCTAAACATTGCTGCTTTACTATTAAAAAACAAGGAAGCTTGCAACATACGGCCACATTTACAAAATGCGGGAGAAGGTTACATCATTGTATTGTAAATGTCCCTACTATTCTGGCTCTGGCAGGCCTGCATGTATGGAACAAGTGCTGAGCTCTTGAGTAACCATATGTGTCAGAATACGGAAAACATTGCTAGAGATTCAACCACATCGCAAGAAGTTACTTCTAACATTTTAAGTTTTTGAATTGTTTTAAGGTTACTTTCTCTTGCTTCTTACATGTAGTATCAGGCTCTGAAGTTTAGGTGGTTTTAAATGCAGCCACTCCTGGCTGGCACTCTCAGGGAAGATGCTTTGTGAGCTGGAGATCTTTCTCAGTTAAATATTTCCATCTGCCAAAAAGTGCGTGAACAAGCCAGCTGAGATGATTCATTTTTGTGCCAGACTTATCACTGTTTAAGCTGGGGAAAAAAAAATATTTAGGGGACAAAACCTAAGTCTTATGATTCTGTGATTCTATGAAAATGTTCTACCAAAAGACCTGCTTTTTCATTTCAGTGTTTCTGTCCCTCCCCGATTTTGCCTAAAATGAGAACTGAAAATAGAACATCACATACTTGATGAATGAAATGTTTTATCTGATCAAAAGTAAATTGTGTATTTGGGGGTGGGGGAAAAAAACACGAAAACAAAACCATAGTTTTAACTTTCTAGTGTTTTGATCAGAGAATGTTGGATCTTTATCTTCTTCTTATTTAAATTAATTAAGAGTGCATGAAAACCAGGATAAATTGGTTTACATCTTTCCCTTGCTGGAGATAGGGTGTTTGTGCATGTGATGTACAAAGCTGTTTAAGCCTTACATTTTAATATGACATATTTATGGAAAAATACTGCTTGCATCATGTGTCTTCAGTTCTAATGCAGATTGTCTTTCATATTGATGGAAAAGATAAACAAAACCAAGCCAATGTAGCTCAACCCATGAAATTCCTGACAGCATATCCATTCCTCAGCTGTGTTCATCTTTCTCATCTCTCGTGATGTAGTATCAGTCATTGTTACAGGCTCAAGTCAGGACAAGGCCTGAATTTCTATGGAGAAAGACAAACAAACACTGATAAACCTAATTTAGAGAAGTAGTCTGTTCTTTGGTTGTTTGCTTATTTAAAGCAAAACAAGCAACTGTGTAGCAATTCACAAGAAAATCTCAACAGATAACAGGAGCAGGAGGATTTAAATTCATTTTTCTTCTTAGATCTGGAGAGCTCTAATCTGCTTTTTGGTTTTGTGAATCAGGTTTGTGAGTATTTTATTATTGTTATTATCCTATTTGAAACTTCAGGTGGAATCATAAAGAAACCCAATTATTATCCATGGCTTCAACCACAATACACAAAGCATTTCCAACAAGAAAATTATCCGGATTTGTGTGCAAAGACAAGGGTAGATTCACAACTGCAAACATTTTAAGTGTTTTCCAGGTTTTGAAATTTTATCAGCTTGGAAAACATATCCCATACCTGAAATGAAACACCCTGTAACCAAACACAACTACTACTCGGCAACACTTGTGAAACTAACTGCTCCCTGTTCTGGAAGATGTTGGAACCCAAGGCTGAAGACATATCATAGCTCACCTGGGGCTACACTGAGACCTCCAGAGCTGATGGCACGTGTATTTAGAGAAGGAGCAAACAGGGCACCTGCTCGAGCTGTGGTAAAGCAGCCCCCAGCATTCCGAGGCTGGGAGCACACTGAACTACAGCCCATGCCTATCCCCAGGTCCCTGTCTGACCAACCAGCCCTACCTCCATTACAAGATGAAGGTGTAGTGGCAGCCCCACAAGCGCTCTGTGGGCTATGCCACCCCAGGCTCCAACGCCCCTCATTTCTGTGTCCTCCACTGCAAGCAGCCTCCATGTGGCCTGAGTGCAGGTTCTTTTTAAGCAGCCTTTGCAACAGGTAGCGCTGCCTTCGGGCAGCCTTCCTGGCATCCTGCTTGTCAGTGCCACGGGTGCTGATGGGGCACCTGGGGCCCACAAAGCCTGCGAGGACTCTGGATATGGCAGGGGAGGCCACCTCAGGGAGTGCTCAAAGCTCAGAGACACCCAAGCTTTCCCCTGGGGAATAGCCACGAGGCTGTCCCACATTAGTCCCTAAGGAAGGTCCTGTGGATGGTCAGCTAATTTGGTCCTGAGTTCACTCTACTGCACAACAGTATGGACATAACTCATGAGATCTGCTCCTGCTAATGTAGAAACATAGAGGTGTCCCTCCCCAGGTTCTCCTCTGAAACGTCTCTCTTTTCTCACACAAAAACTTGTTTTCAAGATGAATGCTAAAAACAACAGGTCTTTTGACCTTCATACCCTTGTTAGTAGAGCCCACTAACAAAGACAGTAGCCTCCTTAGAATCTCTAATTTGGGTTTCATGTCTGCTCCATCTAGTAACTCTGATGAACTACCTCAAACAACAGCCTCAGGAGCAAGTCCCACAGGCCACATAAGACTTAGAGAGGACTCCAGAATGCACCATACCTGCTGAAGTTGTGCGACACACATACCTGGTAAGTGGCAGCAGGTATGGCCAAACACCAGCAGTTCCTCCACCAGGCCCTCGAAGCCAGTGTTAGGCAACAGACTGCTTATAGTGCTTGTGGCTGCCACCTTGTAGTACTTTCTGTGTTTCCTTCTGAGGAGGGAAACAAGTCTGGTGCAGAAAAGGCAGCCTTGCTGGGATACTTCTGAGAGCTGATAATCATCAAAGAGGATAATAGAGAGGACAGGTTACTGACACAGAGCCAGCTGGTAAGTTGGACACCATAAACTGTGCATTTTGAGACAACTATGTGTAAAACCATAAAGCTTGGGGGAAAAAATATAGGCTAGGGAAGAAAAAAACTTTGATAATGATGATGTTTCTTCCTAGTAGACATAGCTGTGTTTAATTTCATGGTATGATATTTGACCAGAGAGCGAATACCATCTTTGGATGTATAGATATGAGAACACGAAAAATAAAAAATGCGAAGGTGACATGACCTCTGTACTTAAGGTTTCAAAAGCACCATCCTTCTCACCCCTCAGGACCACTAGTATCTTCAAGTCAGACATCTTGTTGTCAAGGAGTCAAGTCAGATCTTTTAGTCCTCTGCAGCCTATTTCCAGCCCAGCCTTTTTCTCACTCTGCTTTGAGCACAAGCCCCACCTGTGGCTGCCTCTCTGTATCTGCCCCCATCACTGCACAATGCTAAAGCTTGAAGATACACTTCTTCCACACCTTACTGCTTGTGTGCACAGATGAACTCCCCATAAACATTCACGCATTTTCTTTTCTACTTCGCTTCATGTCCCGTCATAAGGCTTTCCTCCACTGTGCTGCCTGCCAAACAGCTGGGGAATGGCCCAGCTCCTGTTGTGTCCTGGCTGCTGCAGAGACACCTCCACCTGTCATGCTAGCAATGCTCTTGTCTCCTTGGTTTATCCCTGGCCACAGTTAGCATTTGTACGGCATGAAGCACAATGGTGTCCCAGGTTCCTCTAACGTGTGGTGGTTATGTCTAAAGGAGAGGTGGTTTGGAGAATACTTCTGGGCTTGTGGGTCCTGACACGAATGTTACCCATGACCAACTGCAGTGAAGAGATGCTGGTGGGTGCTAGCTACCCTTTTGTACTGTATGGACCACCATAGATACGGATCATGGCTAAGCCCTCAGTTGGAGCCAGTGGGGTACTGTTACACTGGCATGCACAGCCAGCCTTGGCAGGACCATGTAGGTACAGCTTCTGGTACAGCAAATAAACATAGCAATGGCAGAAAATCACAGAAGAACTGTGATTACAGACAGGAAAAAGAAGCCCAAAATTTTTAAACTGAAACAGGTGTTTCCTTTGAAGATGTTCAAGAACTCAGCCTAGATTTCTCAACAAAAAAAAAAAAAAGCAGAGCCATGGGCTAAAATATGTATCCCTGGAAAATGCAAATTTGACGATAGCATAGCTGATGAAGATGCAACAAAATTCAGTGTGTCAAAATTAAAGCCAGATATGAGTAGGATATAGAAAATAAACGCATTTGTCACAGTGAAGGGAATTAACGAATGGAAACAATATTTCATGTTGTGTACCGCATTCTTCATCTCTAGAAATGCCATCATCAAGACAGGAAGGGTTTTTTTCAGCTCATGTGCTCAAGTTCAGATGAGAATCAGTTCAAGGAAAATTCAGTTCAAGGAAATCCAAGTGATGACGTGGTATGTCTGAGATCAGTCTCTGTGATCACGTTGGCCCCATGATCTCCTTCAGCAGGAAATCTCCCAATCCTCAGCGGCACTGTGACTATCTCTAAGCTTTAGCCTTTTATGGGGTGACACTGACACAACCTACCAGCCTTCAAAAGGAACTTGCACTTAGCAAGTAATGCAATAGAAAGTGAGGAAGAAATACCTCCTCATCTGTTCTTTTGCTGTCCTCTCCCCCCACCCATCACAGCTTCTCTGATCCCTCTAAATTCTCCTTGTTTTGCTCACCAAATGGAGGCTTCAGTTTGGTGTGCAATTTAATGGACCTTTGTTTGTGCAAATGCCTGGAAGGACCTTCTATAGACTGGTCTTACCAAACATTCAAAGTAATGCCCGAACATGCAGGCAGCCTCTCAGTGTTGCTCAAGATCATTTGACGTGTCATTAAAGAGACATTGCTGTTTAATCCTCATTCTTTCCATGCTTTGAAAATAATGACATCTCAAGAAAAGGTGCAGGTTTTGTTTCTGGAAGTGGCTGTACTTTTCAGTTTCCTCTTGAGTTTCATGACAGTCTCACCCTTAATAGGTGCAATTTTGAGACTGCATAACTATGCCTGCAGCATTGAAATTCTGTGTTTTGGGTGTGTATCACACCATTATAGCTACAGCTAAACCACTGGACATGGGAGTGCTCCTGACACTATACCAGTGTGAGACCATGGGTGCATTAGCTCATCTTCCACTTCCCGGCCACAGTGGAGAGGAACAGCTCGAGACCAGGAGTGCGCTGCATGATCAGCTTAGAAACAAACTGCATGGCTTACACTTGTTACAGCCCATAATTTAATGTGGACAAAAATGGTAAGGGGGATAATGAAAGCCACTGGTTATAAAACAAAAGCAGGCCTCCCATGCCAGTGGAAGGCAAAGTCAGCACTTGGCACTGATGTAAACAAGCAACTGGCGTTCACGGCGCAGGCTGCAGCCTCACAAGCAGGTAGCCCTGGGACCTCAGGGCTGGATTGCCACTGCTGTGTGAGCAGTGGAGCTGCCAAGGGGCTCGAAGCGGCACCAGAGGATGCTGATGTGCAGAAACCCCCTTCTCCAGTTCCCCATCTCCGTATCACCCCTGTGAGTTACTCACTTGCTAGATGCTTAAGGGATTCGGGCCACAGGTGCTGTAAGGAGCAAGGCAGCTTGCCCGGTCTAGGGACATGGGTATCTACACCAATGTCCAATTCAAGACCAGCCTCACCTGGACAGGCAATATAAAGATAATTAAGATATCTAATCACAGATCAAGCCCTCTTTTTTCTGATAGTGGGGAGAAGAGAAGAAATACCAGCAAACATGGTACTCCCAGGTGAGCACGGTTGCACATACCTTCTGCTCAGGTCCATCTGGACAGGCCTGAGTGCTGCAGAAGCCACGACACACAGGCAGAACAGCTCTTTGGTTTCATTCTTGCATCAGCTTTCAAAGCCTGGGGCAGCAAAACAGGCAACAGTAGTATCTGTGCTGCACTTTGAATCCGAACCGTATGTCAAAAGGGTGCTGGATCATTTCTATCACAAGACTGAAGGACGCAGCAAAGTAATAGGATTCCGTGTCCCATAAAAATCCACTTTTCTCAGAAAATGAGCGTGTGTGTCAACATCTCTGTCTTTGAATCGAGCATGGACAGCCACTATGATTCATCATTCACGGACCCCTGTTGGCCAGGGATTCAAAAGGCTGACAAATCCCTCGTGATAAGGGAATAAATTGTAATCAGCTGTTGTTACGAAGATTAGACACACATTTATTACAGATGTATCTGTAGCGGCAGCACACGACACACGTCACAAGCTCTTCTAGTGGCAAAGTCGTGTTCTCTCAACGCAAAATTGAGAGGACAAGGAAATAAAAAAAAAGCAGCTTGTGGATTGCACGGTCTGCTTCATTTCAGTTAGGGATCACAAATCAAACAGATTACCAAGTCACAAACACTTCGTACAAAGCAAAGCAAAGACAGATTTGCCCGTACACTGAATCTCGTTTCAGAGCTTCGCCACTGAAACTTGCTGCCGCTATTTGAGGGGAGCACTTTTGTGCTTTTCTCTGCGCTGCAGATCTGACTTGTTCAGAGCGAGGAAGTTGACTAAAATACTGCCAAAGAGAAATAACAGGTCGTTTCAAGCCCTGTGAGTTAAAGCAGTGTGAAACAGGAGTATTTCACTATGAAATAACAGGCAACCTGACTGCCTAGGAGCTGGGCCGTAAATGTGATGTCTCAAGGAAAGTTACCTCTCACGAATGGTTTGAACTAACTTCAAGTGTGTCAAGAGGGAAAAACCCCAAACCATACAAAAAATCTTTAGGAAATAAGCCTCTTTCCTGTCTCTGTGTCCCTCACAGGGAGTACTAATCTTCTTTTACACCCACAAGGCACACTGTTCAGCTTGTGGAGGATTATGGTGGCTTTCTTTGGCATAACCCAGGGAGAAGTCTTTTCTCACTGTGATATCTGAGAAAGAAAAAAAAATAAAATCAAACCCACACAAGGGATTTTTTTTTGAAACCTGCCCTCAGGTGAAACTAGGCTGTGACTCACCACTGGGGTAGCCGGCTTAGGTGGAAGCCAACAACATCTGAGGTGTCAACCAGTGATCAGAAACCAAGGTCATAAAAATACCACAAACACTTCTGTTATTGAAATGAAACTAAAAGTCTCCCAAACCTTTCAGAAACAACTACCTGTGTGGCTGCTTCCCAAAAGGGCCCCTGGAACAAACAAATCCTGCTTTAGCTAATGTCAGGCTACAGAGGCCAGCCCAGCTGGAGCAGCTCCTCTGCCCTTGGATGAGCTCCTTCCGCTTTCCTCCAAGCACCTCCAAGAGGCGTTGCGTGGGTACAGTGGAGGACAAAGCTGAAACACTTCCAAGACTGCCTAAGAGAAAAACTACTCAGTCAAGAAAAATCATTAACAAATGTCAAATTGTGGGGAGTGCAGGCAAGGGGGAGAGCAACAATAAGAGCTGATGCTTTTTTATTTTTTCTGCGTGCTATTTGCATGCATTGATGTTACTACGAGCCACTTCCATGTAGTGTGATGTGGCCTTACAGTTAGAAATGTATGATTTTAGAGAGCAAATGGTGGTTTGTTTTTTTTTTTACCAAATGGTTACATTAGAAGTAAAAGAATCTTTCACGGCTCAAAAAAACCCATGTAAAAATAGTGAAGTCTGAAGAACAAGAGACAGACTTATTTGTTTTGCAAACTTCAGTTCATTGTACTTTCCCACACCCATGCAGAAGTGAGGAGAAATGTTCCTACATTTAGTGCATAGTGAATTAGGCTGACCTGTGAGTTAGAGGTAAAATGTGGCGTGCAGCTTAGCTGCAGAAGTTAGCTGTAGATATGATACCAATGTATTATGAGAAGGAGTTCAGTTCCCGGTCAGGGTATCCTATTTTGCTTTTGGTTAACTTCTGGTTTGCTTTTCAAGTGATGTCCATTAAACCGTACGGTTTGCTGACTGTAGCAGTTTTTGTCTACTGAGTCCTTCCAGCGGCTTGCCATAAAGCTATTTAGTAAAACTCCTGACTTTCCCAGTTGAATTCCCTAGGGGCCAAGCAATCCAGAAAACAGTTCAGGGACAGATTTCCAAGCCTTTCATCTCTGGGCTGCCAGTGGGAACGTATGACTGGATGTCTGGACTGCTTGGTTTATGCTCTCTTGCTATCATTTCAAGTAATATCATTTAGAAATAATAATAAACTCCACTCAGAAACTATTCAGGGTTGGAAAGAAGTTGTCCCAGTACTCCTGCTGAAAACTGTCTTTAGATTTCACTGTTTTGATGGAGCAGAAGGACATTGTTTCCTACCTAAATTCAATAAAGGCAACTTTGCATGCATTTGTACCTGTGCCCACGCTAACTTCAGTCATTTATTCCCTACAGGGATGAAGATGGTACGTGCTGCTGTCTGCACTAAATTCTTCTATATTAGACATATGTAGAGCCAAATAGGTCATTTTTTTAACCTCTGGGTTTATGAGTGTGCAGCAGTACGATGGAGGAGTGAATCAGAAGTACATTCCTTTAGTTTTTAAAGCCTTTTTTGCACCCATTCAAGAAATATATCATGGAGATAAGCTTCTCAGGATATACTGGCTATAACACAGAACAGCAACAATTTGCAGAGGCCAGGGAAAATGTGTTGTTTCGTAAGGGGACTCCAGTAATGCCAAGTATTTGTACTGCAGCGAGAGCACGGCAAGCGACATCATCCTCAACACAGCTCATGAAGATACGCATTAGTAACAACTTGTCTTTCACACAAACTTTGTGAACTCTGGGTGTTTCAGCTTTTCAGATGGGTGAGTGAAATGCACCATCTAACCCTGAACAGATTTTGTGATTTGATGGTATTCGCATGTTGGCAGCAGTCCAGGCAGCACCGATTCTCTGCAAACAATTATGCAATGCACTACAAGAAGTCTGGGTAAACAGCTTTGGAAAAATGATTTAAATTCTCCATATGTTGCCCGTCAGCTGAAGATTTAAGCCATGTACTGGTCAGAAGATACAACATTATGACAAAGTTATAATTAACTTTAACTATAATTAACTTTAACTATAATTAACCTTAAGCATTATCAGGCCCTGCAACTCATTTATATTAGTAAACTATAGGGATACTTCCCGACCCAAATTTGGTGTTGCTGCTATCCCTAAATAACTTTGGGGAATTATTTGGTAGGCAGTACGCTTCAGGGACCATTCCCAAAAGGTGACTTGCACAGAGCCACCTGGTTTTGGATGGTGATCCAGTTTACCAGCACAGACACAGGCTGGTCTGTGCCTTCTGGGGTCAGCGCTTGGCAATATTCCTGGTCACGTTTAATTTACCAGTATAGATTCAATCTATGTTGCTCCTTTGTTAAAATAGGTTTAGAAGCAAGTTCAATTCTTCCATCTATTTGGTGCCAGTGTCAAACACAGTACCCTGTTGTCTTACAGGGAGAAGAGCAGCTGAGATGGGTGCTTATGGCAACTGAGTTTGCACAGTTAATTCTCCAAGCAAAGGCAAAGTCTCAGTCAACCCAGTGCCAAAAAAAAACGTTTCCATGTTAGCTAAAAAATGTATTTGGGCACTGAAATCCAGCCACCCTACAAGGTCCTACAGTAAATGGGATAACTTCTTCTCTTTTTTTTAAATTGAAATCAGACTTTTTTCCTTTAGCCATAGCAGAAGGGTGTAGGAGTAACTAAACATAAGGACTGAATCTTTAACAAAACTAATAAGCATGCCTAACAGCCTTGATAACAAAAAAGATATATAGTACATATGTACGTACACATATATGCACACCTTTTATATTTATGTATGACTATATTTCATATAAAAATATTTTTATTTAAAAAAGAATATTACATGGCTGTTTTAAATTAAATTAGGATGCCAAATCAAGATTCTTAAACCATGCTTCTCTTTTATAAACAGAAGTCAGTAGGAATAGCACATGATGCAAATTTCACAAGGGTTGCTAGAAACAAATTTATTTATGAACTTCAGTGAGTTCTCCAGGTTAACAGCTGAAGAACTTTGAACAGAGGGCTGCTACATTTCTGAAGTGATGACACAAAGCCTCCAAGGGATGCCAGTCCCATACACCACTATGTCTTGACAAAGTTAACATTCACACCATGAAATTCGGGATGAACCCCAAGAACCCCATGTACCAGGACTAAAAGCACACATAAAAATGTACACGAAAGAGATCATCCTGAACTAATTTGGGAGAAGAAATCTGCGGAGGTGTTGGTGGAAGAGACGTAAACCCACCTGTAAATGTCTCTTATTCAAAGCTGCGCAAGGGGAGGTTTAGACTGGACATAAGGAAACATTTATTTACCGAGATGATGGTCAAACACTGGAACAGGCTTCCTAGAGGGGCTGATGCGCCGAGCCTTTCAGTGTTTAAGAGGCATTTGGACAATGCCCTTAATAACATGCTTTAAGTTTTGGTCAGGCAGTTGGACTAGATGATCATCATAGGTCTCTTCCACTGAACTAGTCTAGTCTAGTCTAGTCCAGTCTATTAGGACCTAAAAAGTCAGTGCAGAAAATAAAACATGAACACCTCTACAACAGTATGTAGGCTTACAGCTAAGAAAAGATTATCCTATAACATGCAGGATTTCAGTCTTGGGAATCGTGGTCTCATCCTAATTGTGAACAAAGCCTAGAGATCTTCAAAATTGTTCCTAAAAATTGTCCCTAAAAATTGTCCATTCTATGATAATTTGATGATTTTGTTCATATCTTTCAAAAAAGGCCATGGAGGAAACAATGGGGCCGGGCAGGCTCCTTTGGCAAGTGGTCACAAAGGAGAGCACCTGGGGTCTAGCAGCTGCTGTACCACAGGAGAACAGAGGGCAGCCTGGCACGGGGCTGGAGCCTGCCCTGCGTTGAGCGGAGTTTGGGCCAGGTGAGGGTCTCCCCGGCCAAAGGGGCCGTGTGAGCCCAGGGGAGACGCGAGAGGTGCAGCTCGTGTCCCTGCTGTGGAATTTGAACCCTTCCCGCTTCTGCGTCCCTGCACTGCAGCAGATAAACAATGTTCAGGACTTAATAGTGGCCAATTACCTTTTATTGTCTGCAAAGTGTTTTCAGAAAACGCTGATTTTGAGTGAATATAATCTTTCTGGGAAAAGCAAGCCTGATCCAGTAATTATCTTTGATGGTTAAATCAGCCCTTAACTTACTTGAAAGTGGTGATGGAGGAACAAGCCTTTGCAAGCTAAAGCCTTTCTGGAGCATGCACGGGGCCTGTTTCTTGCCCTCTAAGAATTGCATCCCTCCTAGTCAGCATTCCCTAGAGACTCCAAACATAATCGAAAGAGACCTGCAGAAGCAGCGCGTGTGTGTCTGTGTGTAAGGAGAGGTGCTGCATCTTTGCCAGCCTATCTGCTCAGCTAAGCTCCGGAAGATCATTAAAACCTGACAAAACTTGTTACAAGCTGTTTATAATGTCCGAAAGTATTTTTTAACTTGCAGTGAGGGAAGGGAGCCCTGCGAGGAAGATGTCCAGTGCTAACCTTCTGCAGTGACCCATTGCCTAGAGCCAGGGTGGCCAAAGACCAAACCCCCAGGCACCAAAGGTGGCTTCCTCTCCCCTGCTGCACCCGTGCCCCGGGGGCCCATCTGGCACGCTCAGCGTCAGCATCAGCGTCAGCATCGGCTCCAGCTGCTCCACTCTGCAGTTATTCTCCTCCCGCCCTACCAGTGACAACAAATGGGATGGAAGGGTACAAAGCTGGAGGAGACTACGGTTGCCCGCTGGAAGACCTCTTTGCTAGTCCAGTCCCCAGACTGGGATTTCTGCTCTCTGAGTATCTCCTTTGATAACACCCACAGATAATGCACCAAAAGGTTGTCAGCAAGAATGAAGGCACCCGGGCAGCCTAATAAACCTGGCCTTCGCCTCCCGTTTTAGAGGCTGACCTTGCGCGGGCCGTGGCTGAGCCCTCTGGGGTGATGGTTGGGATCAGCTGGCGTTTGCGAGGAGGATTCACACCACGAGGTCAATCCAGCTGAGCTGCCCCCCTCACAGCTCCTTTTCCAGAGCAACTGAGAGAAGGTCACTAAGTCTGTTGTGGTTTGAGGAGTACAGTTAGATGCTGTCTGTCCATCATAGAGCTGTTTGCCTTTTGATGACCTTGCTGCAAGACTCTCAACCCACTCAAACCCAGCCTGGTGTTAAAACTCAGTTGAGCCTATTTGTGCTCCCCTTAGCAAGGACTAGCTCTCTCCCACCCGTGGGATGCAGGCATGGGTGGTGAAGGAGGGCACGTGGAGGTGCTCAGGGGCTGAGCGACTAAGGAGCCCAGACCAGCACCACCCGTGCCATGGGTAGCAGGGGACATGTGGAGGACGGTGGCTGGAGCCAGATCCCTTTACGAGGCAGCAATTACTGAAGCAGCACCTACTTGCAGACGCATAAAATACAGGCAAGGGTGTGTCAACTTTTACAGTACTCCCTGGCTTTCATAAATCCATTTTATGAGTTGCCTCAGAAGTGAGGCTTAGCACCCGAGGTCCTGACCTGTGAGTAAATTCAGGACAGGGAGCAGCCTTGTCCTCAGAACGGCCCAGGGCGGTCAGGAACACAAAGCGTGCCGGCTTTCCACTTCTCCGTCTGAAGGAGCAAAGGTTTCAGCAGTTTGATAGGGAGCAGCCCTCATTCATCACCCAAATCATAACGCTATCGCCGTCTGGGCTCTTATCTCCAGCCAGTCGCGTACAGCCTGCTCGCGGCCTCTTTCAACTCCCTTCCCCACCCTCCGTCTGGACACACACAGGAGGTCCAAGATCTGGGCTGGAAATGGGTGTAGAGAGAGAGGCCGGGGATGGCCGCCCTCCCCGTGGACCTGCCCTGTCCCTTCCCAGGCACAAGCTGGGCCAAGAGCAGGGAGGGGCAGGGGGTCCCTGAGCTGCACAGTCCCCTCCTGCTGCGTGCCATGGGGGTTCCAGCTTGGGCAGCGGCGTAGCAACAGGTTAATGCCGCTGAGGCCAAAGTGGGTGTTGAGAGCATCAGGGAAATGCAGCGCAAAGGCCACGCAAAACAGCATTTAGCTGTTGTCAGCACCTGCCTGTTGCCTGGTGGATGTTTTCTAATCGAGCATTAGCAGCTATCGTTAGAGCTTCGGCTTTTCTCCATGTTTGTTTACAGTTTGGAGAAGGTTTTGAACACAATTGGGAAGGATGTGGACAGGCTTCTGGCAGAGAGAAAAAGAGTAAGAATGAGATCTAGCAGCAAAATTTCAAGAGGGGGGGAGGGGGGGGGAACCAACAACAAAAAACACAACCCACAAGCCATAGAAGCCCCATGCCAGCAGAAAGCTGATTTCTTTCATCCTGTTGGGGCGGGCTTCTTGTGGGCGCAGCTCCTGGCCGGCCGCCCAGCAGCGTAGGTGGTGTGCTCTGTGCAAGAGTTCAGGGCTGCCAGATGAGCCGTATCACCTACAGAGGGAACTTTGTCCTTTCAGCTGCAAACTACTTGCCTCTCTCGAGCAAGCAGGGGTGTCCCGGCTGAGCCCTTATAAAACAAAAAAGGGGAAGCTGCCAGGGCAGCTCACCCTGACAGGGAGTGATGTTAATGTCCATGCGGGGTGGAGGACAGAGGTGCCCCAGGGTGCATGGGAGGGCTGGGGCAGGCTCAGGGGTGGCCAGAGGCAACAGAAAATAGTTGTAGAAGAGGGCGAATGGGGAACAGTCATTTTGGGAGCAAAGCCCAGAGAGGTTTTGCATCATGCACAGCAACACAACGCTCGTTGGTACTGTATACATAAAGGCCAGACACAAGCACCGTAGCCATCACCCGAGCTGGTGGGACACGAGCCAGCACAGCTCCGAGCCCCGTTTGCCTGTCTGGCTGCTCAGAGCCACACATCTGTACCCTCCCAGCTCCCGGGTTAGGCTTATTTAGCTCAAAGCGATGCTACAGCCCAAGTAGGGGTGGCCACTCTGCGCTTGGTCTGCTGCAGCAAGGGAGGACAAGCTAAGAGCTTGTTAGCAAGGCCTCCAAGCTTCTGTTTGGTGCATTTTGTGCTGTGCATATTGACGGTGCAATACCAACAGATCACAGAGTGTTACATTGCGCCAGCCCCGTGCCGCATGTAGCAGGGTTTGTCTGAGGAAGAAATGCCCTGTCACGTCTGCTGTGAAGAAAACTGAACTATGATCCTGCTGGCCATGCCAAGGTATACAGGAGAAGTACTGTCTACACCTTTTCTGGATCTGAAGGAGGTGAAACTGTGACCTAACATGCTCTGCACATGTCATGGGACTGCACTAAGCCATACGGGCTGTGTCATTTCATTCACTTATCTCTGTGATTCATTCACTCCTAAGGAGGCTGATGTAAATGCCCACTGCTCTTTACACATTGCCGAAGGAAAGTGTTCTCCACAAGATGCAACACATTATTTTCAGCTGACCAAGCAATCTACGTGTGTAAAATCCAAGACCGGGCTATGCAAAGCAGATGTGATGGGATCATCAAACCCTTTATCCATGGGTAAGACAGCACTGGAATGGAAAGGAGTTAAATCTCCCTGCAGCTGGTTGAGGTCACTCACCACAGAGATGTGGGGTGGCCAAGCGTGGCCTGGCTCCTCACCACACACCATGACTCCTCAGTTACCTGGGCAGCTCTTCGTGGCACGGCTTGTGCTAGATGCATATCACAAACACAGCCACATCCCTGGGACCAGTTAGCACTGATGATTTGGCCATGTGTGGGGCCTTCTTGTCCATGCTAACAGCCACGGGGACAATTTGGTTCTCTCTCCCCTACAACATCCCATGTTTCCTTCTTCATGTCTTTGGCAGAGGGGAGCTCCAGCCCCCATGTAAAAAAATGTGTAGATTTTTCTCTGCTTCATCCTGAAAAAGAGTCATGCTTTGAAGTCCCCAGCATTTTCATTTGCTGAGCACACATTTGTAATGGCCAAGGTCAATGAAAACAAATACATCTTCCATGAAACAAAGCTAGAATGAAAAATCCCGACTAGTTGTGCTACACACTTATCCCACAGCCCACGAGTGCAGCACCAAGCACCATCCTGCTCCCCCCCCCTTCAGGTCACAGTGCAGCGCCAGCCCACCATCCAAAACTCCTGAAAGGCTGTCTCTCTCGCTCCACATATGTAAATAGCAACGGCCAGCCTGGCAGCTCATGAAGGTGGGAAATAAAGCTCTCAGAGGAGTGGGGCAGAACCGATGGAGATGGCTTACATGTACAGTCCAAAGAAATGAAAGAGCTGGCACTTTCTGGACTGAAGTCACGTCTCACTTGTCAGAGTTTGTTCTCCTTCTGCATGTAGTCATGCACCTCCCTGCAGCCACTGTGATATCTGGACTTGAGGGGGAAGACTCTCAGAAGCATCTCAAACTCTTCTTCCTTCAAGCTGGAAAAGAAATAAAAGAGAAGTCACCAATCTCTTATTCTGGCCTGTACTGTTCTTAAATACTTGGGAAGCGTGCCACAGCACAGAAGGAAAAAAATTCTTGGTCTAAGCAGTAGCTTTTGGTCTCTGTGCAGTGCTGTTACCCTGAAGAGCATGAAAAGAGGTCCTGGGTAAGGCAGTGGTGATGACAGAGTGGTGGCTTCACAGGCGCAAGCAGGGCCATGCTGGCTGTGTCCCTGTATCCCCACACACAAGGGCTGTGGCCGAAGCTGGCATGAGCCCACCAGCTCTGACACGGGGCAACTCTGGCAGGAAGTCTACTGCAGTTGAGGGATGCCTTCAAGTAACGTGTGGCTAAATTGTCACACTTGTTATTTTGCTCTTTGACTTTTTTTTTTTAATCTTTTAAAAACAGGCCCTGGAAGGAAAAAAATCTGGTGCCTGAGACTCCTGCGCTGCTCCTGAAGACCGTGCAGAGAGGAAGAGATATCCCTGCACCCAGGTGTGTAGCACATAAGGGACACTGCACTATAGAGATACTGGTTTTTAAAGGATGCTGGCTCTCTGAAAACACATCAGACAGATCTTCACTCAGGGTATATTGCCACTAGGTCAAAACAGCTGTTTCTTCAATTTCTTCTCCTGGATACCCAGCAGTGGGCTATAAGCAGGACTTCAATATTTGCAGGTCTAACCAGGACTTGTACTTCTAAGTTAGGGCAAGTAAGTACCAGTAAGTATCTAGATTTTCAGAAATGTCAACCAGAGCAAAACCCCAGCCATCTCCCTCTGCTCCTATCCAATGCTGAGTTCCTAAGTCCTTAAGCTCCAGATCATCAGCCCTGGCCCTGATTTTCAAACGTGTTCATAAAAGTCCAAGGCAAGTCTGACATCTTCTTTTAACTGCTGTAAGGAGCTTAACAAAAAGCACTCATTTAAAAAAAAAAAAAAGAAAAATGCTGGCCTCCAAATCTCCACTGCCTCAAAGAGTTTGCCAACACTCTTCAGCTGCCTTCCTGGGAACATTTAATGACAGTTTGCTTTGCTCTACATGCATGGGTAATATATAATCCTTGTGCCACCACTTGCTTTGAGCATTCTTCATGACTGGAGGCATTTTTTTTCCTTCTTGCTTTTGATCTCACCGAGACTGTTATTCCTGTAGTAGCAAAGCTATTTGTCCTTTTAAGTAAGCATGTGGTAATCCACAAAATCCATGATTCATAATGAAATTGGCTTCAGTCTGCAGGAGTTTAATGGCTGTCTCAACCCAGTACAACTGGCAATTTTGGCACAGAGCAGCTGCAACCCCTCCTTGAAGTAATAACATCTAAAGTGTTGGACAAACTGGGTAGTCGATGATAACCAGTATAAAACATGATATACAGCATAGCTCTGGATAAATTAGAGTGCTCTTTAATTTGAGCTTGTGCAACCATGTTTAGCAGCAGTTGGTGTTTTGACTTAGTTAGCTGTAAAATTAATATTACAATTGGACTTGACTCCTAAAGATCAGCTTTGAAACTTTTAAGACCACCAGCCATGCTGTGCACTGAATTAGACCTAGACATACGGAAAAAAACCAATGTATTTATGGTGATGCTCTTTAATTACAGAACAAAAGGTGTTCAAATTTATGCTGCATGGAGAGCTGTAACATTTTTAGACTATTATTTTTTTCTTAGGTGATATATATGTTTCTCTTTTATTATATACTTACAATACTGTTACAATATACTTATGTCTTTGTATTTAAATAAAAAAGCTGGGAAGATGCGCCAGCACTATAGTCCACAAAACTTAGCTTGATGGCAGTTTAGGCAAGTACAGTCCCTTCATCATGCACAACATTAAATGCACTTGCTGTCCTCCTAGAACTCTGTTAAAATGTATGTTTGAAGTGGCATTAGTTTCAGTCCACTGTCCCACAGTATTTTACTAAACCTGCCATGCAATGAAACCACCTGCTAACCCTAATCTGCAACAAAGAACCTGCCCCCTGATTCAGAAACTATTACATACCATGGTTTATAAATGAGAGTTGGTTGAGACATTCTTTTTATTTGTAGGAGGAAAAAAATAGTCTATTTCTAGCTGTTACTGAGTATAAGCAGCTTGCTGGGTACGGTGAGTGAAGCCAAGCCAGTCCTTTGTTTCCTTTGATCCATTAAAGTCTGAGCCCGTTTCCTTCTGTCGGAGCAACATCACAAGCAGCAGTGTTCAAAGCAATGTTTGTTTTCTCACCCCCTGTTTATGCTTTGGCTTTCTTAAAGATATTCCTGTTGGTTTGAAATTTCCCAGGATTAATTTTAGCTCGTAAGTGATTTTTTTTCTTGGAAAGCCATAACCAGCAAGTGCCTTAACGAGTACTCTTGGCACTCTAAGAACGGACACTTAAAAGGAAAAATGCCAAGTGGCCTTTGTGCTTCAGCTACTCCAGGGAAAAAATGGGCCGTCCTTAAATAAGCTTGGGTGAAATTGGAAAAGACTCACCAGAAGGGTTGACGAGAGACTTTGGAGGAAGAGGGGAAAGAGTGTGAGTGTTGAAAACATTTGTGCACAAAGTTTCACATTTTGCGTGCTTCTTTACATTTTTCACAAACTCAACTAAAGATGGAGCGAGCAAGATATGTGTCCAGCACAACACAAAACCAGGTCTTCTTGTGATGTGATAGTTCTTATCCTGACTGGTGTAAGCTTGGCTCTAAGGTAAAAATGACCATATGCGTCTCCTTGAGGCTTTAAAAACACCCATGAAATCTGTAAGCAAATACAAAGATTTACCCAAACACTGCTATTTCTGGCATTTTCGGCTTCCTGCTAAACAACTTTCATCTGAGCAACGCTGACTGGCCGATGCCTCCGCTAGACCCAGGCAGCCAGCACTCATTTTTGTTGCCAGTTTCAAATTCACCACCTAAATTGGGGAGAAACTGCTTCCAGGAGGCACTGGGGGATCTCCCTTTATTGGGAACAGCAGGCGCAGGTGCCCAGCGCCCGCGCACGGGCACCCTGGGTCTGGCTGCTCCTGCCCGTTCAGGCAGCCCGGGTGAATTATAACCCACAGCAGCGCACAGGTGATGCTTTCCTTTCAGCCTTGCTTTGCCGTGTGAAGTTTTTTTCCCCCCTCCACTGATTTCTCTAGACAGAAATCCCTTTCTTCTCCTCAGGCACGTGCACCTGGAGCGCTGAACTCAAAGCAAACCTCTGCCTTTGGGTCGCTGGCGGTGGTGCTTTTTAGATGGTAAAAAACTGGATCAGAGTGTTGCTGGGGTGCTAGTCCAGGGTGAGGGACACAGGTGGGCTGGAGCCAGTCAGCTGGAGGGTAGCTGTTGAGGAATAGCTGCTCAATGAATAAGGATACCAGCGTGCCCGTGGTCCTGCCCAAAGCCCCAGAGAAATGACTGCACTATTACCCTGCGTGGGCTGGGGTTTTTCTTTCTTTTTTCTTTCTTTTTTTTTTCTTTTATTTTTTTGCATAAGAGCCATGCTAGGATTGATGTTCTGTAGGCACTGCTGCAGTTTGCTGGGACTCGGTTTGTTTGTTTTGTGTGTCCATCCTCAGCCTGCACTGGTCCACCTTCCCAAAGTCTGACTTTTCACTTCACATTCAGTGGAGGTCCAAAGGCTGCCAGGGCTCCCATGAAGCGCACCAAAATTTGCTCACCTTGGGCAGCTTGCAAGCTCTGTTCACCTTTAGTAACACATCTTAAATTATGACAAATGAGAGTTTCTATTAAAAATAAACCAACAACAACCTCCATTGCCTCCCAAATACATGCACCTGAGAGAGGATCTGAGAGGAAAAGCCTCCACAAGACCCTCTTGGTGGCATTAAGGAAAACACAGAGATGGAAACAAGAGTGTGGATGTCAGCTCTCCAGCTGGCGTGCCAAGACGGAGATCAGTATTTGCTGCTGAAGGTTTTGGGTGCCAACCTTTCATTCACAGCTTAGGTGAGCAAACGGAGAAAACCAGAAGACCCATACTTTTCCCATTAGGTCGGATGCTGCAGCATTAATGCTGCAACCACCACATCCCTATGGCCACCTAGCACGGGGATGTGGTGAAAAAAATTACAAAGGGAAACTGTGTTGCGTTTTTTAGGTGATTTCCACTTTTTTCCTATGAAACATTGTGGTTCCCTCCTTTTCCCTAGGTCTTGGCACTTGTATGGCCACCCAGACCACAACCCAGGGAGGAGATGTCCCTGCCAAGGTACCACTGGCTCTCCTCCACCCCTGTGCCATGGCAGGGAGCGCTCCCGCATGCGCAGCTCCCTACAAGGTAATTAGAGCCTTCAAATTTCAAAGATTATATATTTCAGCCATCTACAGGGGGGAGGAAGTTTGCGCTTCCTACCGGGGCTCCACCCAGGAGCAGTTTTATCTCCATCCAGATAGGGCTGAAAAGGCACTTGAGCCATTTGCAAGTGTGGGCAGATCAGATAAAGGTGATCTAACGAAGAAGAGGGCAGAAGAATTGCCTCAGCCCGCTGCCACCCACCGGGGAATAAAAGTCTTCTGCGCTGCTGGACTGCACAGCCACATCTTTTGGAGATCTTTCAAAATAAACTCTCAGCAAATTGTATTAAAAAATCTGGGCTAAGCAGATGATGCTGATACAATAAATATGTTATGACATAGCTTTTTTTAATTTACTTAGGAACATAAATAGCTTTGTTAATTGTCTTTAGTTTTGAAACATTGGAAGTTGTAAACAGTGTTTGCCAGATGAGTGGGGAAATATATCTGAATTTCTGTGGTGACAAGGGAGACCATGTTTTAACAAACACTGCTTAGAAAGGGTTCTGCAGCACTCAGAGTGGAAAAGTATCTAGAACTGCCTTTATTTTTTACAGCTTGATCTTATCGTGAATTCGCAGACCCACAATAGCCACCATAAAGCCCCAGGTCCTAGAATTATGGGGAAGCAGAAGAACACAAGATTTTGTTTAAAACAAAAAGAGAGCACAGGGAAAAGAAAATGAAATTTGTTTCTCCTGTGGCTCCAGAGATGATGTGTCCTGGGCTCACCCAAAGGCTCGGGTACAAAAATGCAGGAAGAAAACTGCAGCTCTCCCCAGTTTCAAGCTGACTGTCACAGCTTTCTGAGGTTGGCTGATGGTGACACACAAGGACGATGTGCACCACCCCTGTGGTGGGTGCTGAGGACCTCACACGGAGAGACCAGTCTAATACAATGAAACCAGATGGCACATGGGGACCCTTGTCCTTCCCAGCCTGCTCCTTACGTGGGGCTGAGATGATGGATAGGAGGACCCCAGCCCCTTCACGCAGGCTGACAGACTCAAAGGGGACAGATGGAGGAAGGCAGGTGATGGGGCAACCGTCAGGGACAGTCCTGGGTGAACCAGCCAGAGGCGGGTGCTGGTCTCAAATCTGCTGGTGGTAGTGGTAGCAGGTGGGCAACCAGCACTGTTGACTGGGGATGGGGTGGGGCCTGTCAGGAGGAGACGTCCCATGCCCCACAGGTACTGCTGAGGAGGTCCCCACCTGGATTTCAGGTTTCTTAAATGCCAGTGCAAAAGGGTCAGTCAAACGCAGCCAGCATCACAGGGTTTATCCCTAATTCTGCTGCAAGGAGTGTCTGCATGTTATTTGACCCTGCTGTTACACCACAGGGCCCTGCTCCAGGTGCGGGGGGGGTGGGGGTGGAGGTTGACTCAAGGACCCCAGAGGTCCCTTCCAGCCTACGCGATCGCACTCCCCTGCCTGCTAGACCTCCCAGCCCTCACCGCCTCCCTGCTGCAGCAAGGGAGGGGTCCACACACACCCCCCAGAGACACCCAGCTGCCTTCCTTGCCACATTAGCACATGTTCTTTCATGCCAAGCCCACAACCTTTTTCCACTTAGTATGGATCTCCTGCCACTGAAATGGAAACTACAATCCAGGGACACTCCTCCCCTGTGAAGCAAGGCAGCCACATGCCTCCAAGGGCGCGGTGAAGTGCCTGCTGGCTTTTTCGCTCATTAAGATTACTTTATTCATCCCTGTCAATGATGTTCATGAGTAAGGCTGCTGCTGCAATTCATGGAAATTGCATACAACACCCCTCACAGATATGTATTTTTCCCTCTCAGCGTACACGGTGTCACGTCTGTCTAAACACACACGTTTGGTTCGTGAGGCATTACTGAAGGCAGAGGTCATCTCCAGCACATGCTTTAAATCCTCACTTATCTCCATCACCTATTCTTCCTGTAGTCTAATAGCTTCACCTCCTTTTCCTACTGACATCACCTACCACGTACAAAAGACACCAACACCAGTACGGTTGTCATCTTGCTAACCTTTACCACAATATTGCCCATCCCTGTTTTTTTTTTGTTGTTTTGGGGCTTTTGCTGTTCTTTTTCATAGTAAATTAATTCAAACTTTCTGCAATCAGTAAAAAGTCTAGGTATGTTGTTCTGACACGTAAGTCTCACTGAATTTTCGCTATCCGTGTCTTCATCCATTAATCTATGCCTCACCTCTGCCAAACGAAGCAGTGGAGAGTAAATGGAGTTTCTAATTTGGCAATGTGAAGTTTGCCCCCTTTTCCTGTATGTCCAACAGGTGAGCTTGAAAAACACCTCAATTCACAACATAAAAAAATTCCCAGTAAAAGTTATCAAAATCTTAAATTCTGACAGGAGAGGATGTGCTCGGTTGAGCTCCTCCCTCCATCACTCACAGCAGCAACTTCTGGTACTGGTGTGTTTCTCCTATCACTGCCATCTCTTAGGCATTTCATGTCTTGCACAACCCTCACGTGCTGACCAACCCATTGCCCAGTAGCCAAAGCCACTTCATTGCGCTTCTCTCATACCCCTTGTATCGTAAGTGGTTTTTCTCCCTAGCATTTCTGCTTAGGCCATAAGTTTTGGAGTCACCCTTACTCACATCATTTTTCTTTCTGCATTCCCCGGCTTTTTAGGTCAATCTGTCTATAGTTGTATGTTGGAACTATTATTATTTCTTACTCGCTTACTACCACAACTGGAAATCCCTATTCTATCTTACCATTTTAAACTTGGGCTGTTGCAGTTTCCTACTTTATTTTTATAGTCCTACACTACTTCTGGCAAAACGTCAAGGAATCCAAACTATTGGAAGTAACAAAGTGTCTATCTCCTTTTTATCAGTTCTCTTCCTTTTCATTCAGTCTTCTAGAGGAGATGCACAGAAAAATTAGTTATGAAAACCAGCTGCTGCTTAGTCACGGGTGCATACAGCATGCTACAATTTGAATCTAAACCAATCATGCTGGTCCTGTGGGTAGATAACAACTTACAAAACCTAACTTTTAAAGAAGGTTGAGTAAAGGTAACAGGTCATCGTAATGAATAAACAAATACACCTTGGTATTCCACTTAAGGAGAATTTCTAAAGGAAAATTCCTTTCCTGAGTCACATTTCTGATATTCCTGCTACAGCCCTTGAAGACAAATAAAACCCAGGAAATCTGGTCTTTCTGACAGCAGGTACAGTGTTCTCCCCACTGATGATGCTGATGATGGACCCCCATAAAAATGCATTTCATCATTGTTGCTACAGTAAAATTATCTTTTAACAGAAAGAGGTAGATTCTAGATGCAGCAAAACGTTATCCCAGCTAAACCTGACAAGGGAACATTGGTAGATGCTTTTTGATGCCATTTCCCAGGCATTTCTTACCGCTGCTGGTACAAGTTGTGTGACCAATCCACCAAACCAAGCACACAACATCAATCCCTGCTCGCTGCAGGGCAGCACGAACAACGCGCTGGCAGCACGAGGCCATTTCACACCTATTGGAAAAGCCCACAGCTGGGCAGCTGCTGAGCAAATGGCCCGGTGACTGTGCTGGCGAGCAGACCATGCTGGCCACACACACAGGTGACAAAGGCAAAGCAGGGCATGCCCAGGTCCTCTGAACACAGCTCAGGAGCCTCTGCTGTCATTCCTTTGGTCTTCAGAGGGCCACCACACCAGGCCAGCTTTTGGCTTCCACAGCTCCCACCCAGGCAAGGCGGCTGGGAAGGTGTCTCCAGGTTGATTTGTTTCCCAGTGGCTGACGGTGGGATTCCTCTCACCAGACTTTAGGTGCCCATCACGTGTGAATCAGTGTGGAGATAAATCCCTACTGCAGCCATGTCCTCTGCTCTGTTCCAGGCTCTCACAATAGGATGGGGCTATTCTTGCTCTAGGAGGATATTTTCACCTCCCATCCCCTATGAAGTGAGCCTGTGTGAGTAGTCCACCTGGAGACAGTGTAAATATGTAAGGTCGAGCAGGATGGATCCTCCCTCTTGTCCAAAACCAGGTGAGCATAAAGGAAAAGGCTTGAATGTACATGTATTTGTATTAGGCATTATTATTTCTCTGTTAGTCACATATTTGCACATTTTAGGAATGCACGACTGAAATCAAGGTCTGTTTTTTTGACTGCAGAGCCAGCAGGCACCAAACCCAGCCTGAAGTTCTCTTTTTAGAGTAAATATTTTCGGCATATGGAAGGAAAGGCTGCCAAGTGAGGGGAACATTAGCTGAACCACCCCACCGAACGGGCTGACAAATACCTACAAGTCCCTCATTCCTCGCCTCCTGTGCTGGCTCTGGCAGCCTTCACTCGCCAGAGCAATCCTGAAGCCAAGGAAACCACGTGTCCGGGTAAGGTGAGCCCAAGGTTGGCTCCATCAATCAGAGAGGAGGAACACAGTGCCAACAGCACTCACACAATTATCTGGCGCAGGTTTTGAAACCTCTGCTCAAAAGCAATGATTCAGCAGTTGATTGCTGTTCATTTACTGGAAACTGCTTCTCGTCACTCAGAAGGAAAAACAACTGAAAAAGGCCTATATCACTCAATTTTGCATTAGACAGGACCATTATGGTCAATTGCAAGCTTACAAAAAAACATGTACTGGAAAGCTCCAAAATCAAAACGTTTTTTTCTTTCAAGAACCTTTTAATTTTCATGTTAACATAATGTTCCTTTTATTTGCCTTCTGTTTTTCTGGCCTTCTGGGTGTGCACTTCCCATTTTTCTCTGACCTCATGAAGACCTGAAACTTTACTGTATATATAACCCACCCCCACCAACACATACACACATGAAATTTCTTCATACAACCGGGAGCTGAGCACTGCGGGGGGAGGGGGGAAGAAATAGACTTTTGCAAGATCCAAGAGAAGTTGCAAGAGTTTATGTTGTACCTGGCATCCTAGCCAACATGCCAAAGACTGACACCCTCCAGAGCAAAAAGCATGAGTGGCTGGCACCTATGGAAACAACTTTTAACTGGAGCTGCCACACACGTACCACAGCCCATGGGAATGCAGGAATATGCAAAGTCCAGTCCCGAGCTTGACTAAGTCAATGGTCACTCTGTAATTTTAGAAGGCCACGTCCCTGGGACTGCAGCTTCAACAAACAATAGCGTCTAGTCCTGGAAGTACCATACTGAAGAGCAGTGCCTTGATCTGGTATCTTCACTGCAGTGTTTTGATGCATCATCTGTCCACTGAAAGACTGATACCTGCCCACAATGTTTGACACAGTTTGTGTTTTGGGGACTTAACCAGTGGTTAGGAGCCCGGTGTGCCACAGGTGCATTTTACAGGTTACAGGCTTGGGTCTTCATCATTCAGTGTTACTGCAGTAATCTTCAAAATAGCACAAGGCCCACTTGTTAACTCAGAAACAAAAGTATAGGTAATATTTGGCAGAAATTCTGTTGTTTTAAGTCTTTCCTTTCTGGCCAGGTCATCTGAGTTTAGGTACCAGCCACCAGGTACAAACACCTTTCACACTAGCTGTGAAAACTTACACCAGCTATCCCATCCTCATCCACGCTTGCCCTGCCATTAGCACAAAGATGTCCCGAGCCTTCACTTGGTTCCCTGGAGGCTGACACAATGCCAAGAAGGGACCATCCCCTACAGCTGTTTGAGTTCCCCATTACTCTTGTTTCCAGGGCAAGCATCTTTCTGAGACTATGCATGCAACTTTGGGTTGGCCATACCCCCCTCCCCAGATCTAACAACTATGCTCATATTTACATAGCAAACTAAAGACTGTGTTGCTCATCACAACATCCCTTTCAACATACTGAGCGGTACTGTGGCTTCATCATGTTTGAGATCCCATCAGTGCTGCCTATGACTAATGGGAGGACAGAGACTGCAACATTTTTTCAGAGCACGTGCCTCCAAAACTTCCACTACACAGGGGTGTCCATGTAACCTGCCTCATTCAATGACACTCAAGGCCACATCCTGCTACAGGCAGTATAAGATGTTTTTATCAGGTGTGTAATTGTTGCTAATGAAGAACTAACCAGTGGGAGTTGCACCAAACCATCCCACTTGCGTGATATCATCTTTGCAAAGGGAGGCATCCCGGAGTTACACCAAGCTCACTCACAGTGACTCTCAGCCTGTGGCTTTTGGTCTCTGTGGGGCAGCTTGCTTTGTTTATATATTCACCAAGATACCAGGACAGGTAACTTTCCTCAGCTCAGTTCTTTCAGGACTCGATGTTATGGTTTGTCAAGGCAAGTGAAGGAGACAGTCCTAGGAATATGATCCTCTGAAGCTGTAGTATTTCCATGGGTTCAGTTATGGGTTCCACAACTTCAGACCCATCCCTGCTTACCAGAGCATTATTTACACATGTGTGAAAAAAGGTTAATTCACAAGTACATATAACAAACCCCTGGGTTTTTTGGCCATGTAATACATATTCTGAAATACTGCCACATATTCAAGAGATGCACTACTAACAGTGATTTGTGCCTGAATCCTCATCTTTTACGTACTTTCCCCAGTGTCGTCACAACTGCTGAACTCTCCTCTGGCCAGGTCCATCCCATCCCCACCTAAAGTTAAAGTAATTGGCCAGGCTATCTTCTGATGGTGGGGCAGGGGAGAGTGGCCTGGGGGCTTCCCTTGCCTTTTGGGACCTGCCTTCTTGATAATGGCTCCAGTAGTCCCTCCTTCCACCCCTGATATCCATCCCAAAAGGGAGCTCTGGGGAGTCCTGTCCTAGTAAGTATGAAATTAGCTGAAGTGATGGTGGCACAAACAAAAGAAGGATGCAACATGTGTGTTAGCTGACTCTCCTCAGTGATGAGGAGGGAGGGAATTGGTGTTTTGTTTCACTTGTGGGCAGAATAAATAATTCCAGACTCTTGGTCCCCAGCTGATACATTTTCAATCTCTTGGACATCTTTGTGAATCCTCTCAATGGATTCCCCTCATGCACACTCAGGAACCAGGTTAGTAAGTGTGAGCTGCCAGACTGCCAGCTCCTGTCCTTCATTATGGGACATCTGTAGGCACCCTTGTCCTGCCTGGGGAAGGAATGAGCCCTGCCCAGTAGTCTCCCTCTAGCTCAACATCTCCCCTCACTCCAGTACAGAGCTGGGACTTTGTTCTGTCCTCCCTTTCACGCAGGTTCTCTGATAACCTTTGTGGCTGTCACCTCTGCATCACCACTACTGACCCCCGAGCCCTGAGGCTGGAGTCTTCTTCCCCAAAGATACACACTTCCCTCCCCGCTCATCCCTACAGTTTAACCAGGCAAGAAGCTATCTCCACTCCACCTCACTTGGTCCCAAAACTTCCTCCTTCCAGACCATCATGTCTCCTCGCTGCTGTTGCAACATCCTTCTCCAGGAGACCAGCTCCCACACAGGCAGATGACCACCATCCTTCTCCCTGCACAATGCAACTCTGGGCGTAACGTAACTAACTGCTGTCTATCTCAAATATGGCCTTTTTCATTCCCCCTTCACATCTCCCTCTGCACCTCTGGAGGTGAGCCCCAGGCACCTTTGGTTCAAGGGACCTGTGGAGCTCCAGCAACTTTAGATTCAGATCTTAGTCCCAGCTGCTGCCTCCCTCCTGTGTAACATCATTTTGTATGGAATTTATCTCACCTAAATCATTTCATCATCTAAGAAGGCTCTAGTCTTAGCTCGGCACCCCAGACTCTCCCTAAAATGAATAGATAGTCATCTAGGACTGGTAGGATTCCCAGACCCCTGGAGGTACCTGTTTCTCCCCATGCTTGGCAGGAGGAGCTTGGTGTGGGCAGCTCGCTTGGTGACTGCAGATGTTAAGTGAAATGAAACCCATCTGGGTCACTTCGCTCGTCTTCTCAAAAATCACCACTTGCAACCATCTCCCGAGATCTCTGGACTTCACTTCTGCTGGACCTCCAAAGTTAACTTTTCTGTCTCATCATGATCTTGTAATTTCTTTCTCCTCATATGCTGTTTTTCATGTCTTGCTCATCCCAGGTTGTAATTACATTACTCATGGTAGGTCAAGCAAATGTGATGTCACAGGGTTGGTAAAACTGCTGGTCAAATTTGGCCCTTGCTAGGCCAGTATGATTTGATTTTTGGCCTCAACCCTACAAGCACGCACATACTTGTTTAATTGCATGCATGAGTTGTGGTTCTACCTGCACTGGGACTATGCCCATGTGTGGAGGAAAGCACGTGCCCACAAGCGCAGAGGCTCACAGCCACAGAAAGGGAAGGGGCTGGTCAGACTCCTTTCGACTGTGGCTGGGTCTGGAGGTCTGCTACATCCCACAGCGGGCTCTATTGTCACAAACAGGAAAACCAGGAAAATAGGTAGGGTCTTGTGGTTCCAAGGCCTCCGTACAGAGCTGTCTCAGGGGACTGTCCCTCAAAATGAGAAAGGAACAGAGAGCACAGCTGTAAAACACAGCAGCCAGGTGTCTCCTGGTCTCATCCTGGTGCAAAAGAAGTGACACGCACAAAGCATGGGATCAAGCTATAAATAAATCCCGGTGCTTGTACCTGTGTATTAACATTCATCCATCACCACAGTTATTAGCTGGGATTGAGCTATAACATTTCATGGCATTTAGGAGAGACAACACTTTCTTCTGACTTAACGGTATCTCCTATGAACTAATTCACTCAGCTACGAACTATTACTATTATGATAAACTGTGCATATAGCAGGTTAAGTATCAGGCAGAGAACAAAAGGTTTCCACACACTGCGTAAGGACTGTCAGGCTACTGAGACAGGGTCAGAAACTGCTTAATGTAGGTGTCTACTTCAGGTGCTGCTGCCTCACTGAGGTCTGGAACAGCTGAGCGAGATTTAAATGAGAGCCAAAGCCTCTAACACAACCATTCACTTCTCAGTGAACACTTTTCCCCATTTCCATAGAGCAGCTCTTCCCATTTCTACAGCTACAAAGAGTTTCAAAGGTTTTCGCTTTTGCAGGGGTTCAGTCCTGATCCAGTCTGTTGAAGTCAAAGAAAGACCTCCCTTGGCTCAAATAAGCATTGGATCAAGCCCAGGAGAAGGTATTTTTGTGGACTGTTTCTGTGGATCCTTTTGTACAAGGATCAAAAAACAAACAAAAAAAGAGCTACAGGAATAGCACAGCAGAGATGATATAACCCCATTACAGTGCTCCTAGAAAAGGACCTGACATTTTTATTTTGGGACACAGATTCAGAAATTCTCCAGCAGGTAACAATGCCTTTTCCATGAAAAAGCTCATCAGACTCAGATCATTAGCTATATGCCCAAATTTTCTTTTTTTTTTTCTGGTACACTTTTTTTGTTTTTAACTGAAGTGAGGCTGTGAATGCATGCCAGCCCTTTATCCTCCCAAAAAAGGGGGATAAACTTAGTCATGATACATCCATCATTCCCAATCCTTGCAACAGCCTGAATACATCAACAAAAAGGCCCAGTCTAATGAAAAAAAAAACTTTATTTGGAAAAAAATACTAAGTAAAACAAGTTTCCATATGTTTACCATAAAAATAACCTAGACTCCACCTTGGGGTGTATAAAAATACAGACTACAGATTGTATATTTTGGCATTAGTTAAAAAATGCCTTTGTAAACATACCCTATTAAAATTTAACTGTAGCTTTTATCATTTACTCAAGTAACATATGAAAGGGCTAGAACACATTTATCACAGAAGTAGTCATTTTATCAGGGCTTAGTAATAGCAGTGATGTATTGTGCAATTTGCAGTGCATGCCTGGTTTACAATACATTACTGGTGAGTACTTTCCATACACATCTGTAAAGTATCCTTTAAAGTGTATCCAGAAACATTAACACCTATTAAAAAAAAAAAAAGTTATAGAAGCAGCAGACTTTTCAGTCCTGTAGATAAGACTTAAGTTAACATATGTGTTTTGTGTCCAGACTGCTGGCCAATGCAGGCAGTAGTATGGCAGGAGGACAAGTTTAATTTACGTTCTTAAAGTGGTTACTGAGATGAAATTAGGACAAATACCCCCAAATAGCTCTAGACTGAGATTCAGCATCGCATTTTGGACATAATTTTTATGGTATCAAAATAAATGTTGTAAGAGCTTATACGACTCATTCAGCTGTCACATCTGGGTCCTTCCTATTTAGTTTGGATTTTAACGAGCCAGAGACGCTTGAAAGACTACCGATCTTCTTAAGAAGTAGCTTGTATGACTCACTGAATTTTGCATTACCCCAGTGATTGCCTGGCTAAGCACACATACCACCCACAGGCCAGTGGCAAACCCTCAGCATCCCTCTGTGCTGGTGGCAACACGAGATCAAGCGGGAACAGCAATGAGCTCACTTGGGCCCTGCATTTCTGTGAGAAAGCCCTTTAACAGACTTACTCTAAGCCTTTCAAAGTTGTCACTGTTTCTGCTACAAACAGAGCAACAAAAGAGGGGGAGTTTAAGTGAAAGACACATATTAAACCATCACGGCTACTAAAGAACAGCTGGTTAATTCCCTGATTACTTTACCGAAGCATTAAGAACCACGAGTTCCATACCTCGTTGCTGCATCTCAGACTTGGTGAACATACAGATAATACGGTTTGTGTCTGAGCAACGTGTTACGATAGCAGGCGGTGCACACAGCCACGCAGTGTGGGCCAGAAGTGTTACACGACAGTGTTACCACGCAGCATCATGTATTTGCATAGGAACTAGACACCAAAGGGTAGAGGTGCAGAGCAATTTCCTCCTTCAGTTTTTCTGAGGTTACTCTGTCGTGTTAAAGAAAGGAGGCTGCCATTTATTTTTAAAATTGAAGGTCTTCTGTATCTTAACTCTATTGCCTGGAAATTCCACATATGAAGGTCTGCAATTCAATGTAAAAACAGTAAACGCCTTTTTGTCCTTTCAAGTGGGAAAGCTTTCATCATCACAAAAGAGAAGAAAGCAGGAGGAAAGTTAAGAAGATCTGCAGGTGGACAGCACAATGCCTCCTTTGAGTTGAGGGGCAAAGACAGTTGCTCAACAAACACTCTGCTGTTTATTTTTGTTGAATGTGTTTGAGATCGGGAATTCAAAGGATTACATTCAGCACAGCTTAGTTTTAGTAAAACACATATTCCAAGGCCTGCACGCATCGCCAAATGTTACAGTCCATTTCACGAGACTTGAATATATCACTTCTGTTGTTGTTTCTGCCACAGGAAAAATATCCTGAATGCAGGACAGTGTTTGATTTTGTAGCAAAGTAGATACTGGCAGTATATGGATTAACTAATTACCTCGGTTTACATAAGGAAAAGTTTGTTTTGATGTAGGATGAAAATGACTGGAAAATACAAGCCAGATATTTCATCTTTTCTTTCCCATGTGCCAGGCACACGTGCTAACAATATCCCCTAGCCATTCATCACACGTTCAGTTGCTGTGCCTTAACCCCATGGAAGAAGGTCGCTCCTTGTGCCAAGCTGAGAATATGCATTAGACAAATTTGTGCACAACACATCGTTGTGCTCCAGAATAAGGTTGTTTTTTTTCTTGAAGAGAAGTTTGGAGACCGGGAAAAGTGGGCATTGTGTTCATGCCAGATTATTTTTGGAGGTAATTTATGTACAAATTAAAGGGAATATACAGCAGGAGATGCTGATGAAAAGCATTCAAGTGACAAAGAGCCAGTGGCATTTCTCAGCTATCTGATTACAGGAGAGTTTCTCCAGTCAGCCCAATGTCACTGAATCAATATCAATTCCGCCCTGCAAAGCCACTTTGGGGAAAGCTGTGCACACATGTCCAGAAACAGTGTTTGCACTTTAACGTCTGCTCTGCTTTATCAGTGCATTTTACAGTCACTGCTGTTAACTGAATTGTATTGCTGCCGTGAAGTACCTCTGAACCCCAAGCCTGTTGTCTTGCACAAAAAACCCAGTGCCAGGCAGATAGAAGAGAGGTCACGGGCGAGCACAACAGCCTGTGGCCAGTGTGAGGGCCACCGCCTCCAAAAGGGAGTCTGAAATTATTCTATTTAGTCTAAAAAGTACCTAATATAAAGCAGCAGCCTGCTCAGGGTTGCAACAAACAAACCCGAGTGAGAGCCTTAACCAGTCCACAGGGTTCTTCCCTTATTTTCCAGGACTTTATAGTCAAATGCAGGTGACACAGGGACCACCGGTGAGGGCATTTTGCTTGGGCACCCTTTTCCCCCATCAGCAGTGACAAGTGACTCAGGAATTGGAGGCTGCTCCTGCCCGAGAAGACCTGGTCCCTGGCACTGCCCACGGGGCTCTCTCCTCGTGTTCACTGTTGGTTGTCTGTGCCCCGGCCAGCTGTGACCTGACCAGCCCTGGCTGATGGGAAGAGCACCGGCCAGGGACTCTCCCAGGACACAGCAGAAACAAGGCAACCCTGTGTTCCAAGTGTGCAGGGAAAAGAGTTGAGCTGCGCAAGCAGAAGTCTTACCCTCGGCACAGGGAAACAAGCACCGGTCCATTTTTTTCTGCTGCTGTAGATGTAACCTCCAGCAGTACTTAGACAGCTCAAGTCTTGCTGCTGGTCTAGTCTGTTCTGCCTGTGCACCTCCCGGCGCTATACATTTGGGTACCACCTTCAGGCACTATTAACATTTCCTCTTACGCTGCTGTACCAAAACACCAGCACCCACAACAGAAGCAGGACATTTGGATTTGTCGGTTTGGGTTTTTTCCTTCTCCTTTTATTTTCTAAAAGAGGCTGGGAAGCATTTTGGCACACTTTAACATGAGAGACACTGTAAGTTTCAAGGAACAAATAACACGTATTCATAAAGCTTCCACAACTGCAATGAAGACCTGAGACGTCCATGCCTGCCTCTGCTCCCATCACTACAGAGAAGACCCACTGGCCTTGCTGGGAGCAAGGGGGAGCCAAGAGTGACTGTGCAGCCAGCCAGTGGCCAAAAAACGTGCTTCAGCTGTGTGCTTGCACAGGTTCAGGGGAAAAGGTGTTTTCCAGAGTGGGCATCAGCCCACCTGTGTGTCCTGGCGAGGCTGCTGCCCCGCAGCAAGCCGCTGGGTCTCCTTGTGCAACCTGCAGCATTTCATCCCAGCGCCAGGCAGGGACCCGCAGGGTCCCAGCCTTTGTCTCTCTGTCTGGGTTTGCATTTTTAAGCTCGAGAGTAATGCAGGTTATAAATAGGTAACAGGAGAGGAACTGATCACTCGTACGACAGACCACAGAGGTTAAGCAGCGACATCAGCCCGGAGAATGGCCATTTCACCTCAAATCAGCCCAATTCCTGCCAGAAGACCCTGGGAAGGTCCCTGGTCACCGCCCGTGGTGGGGCCTGGGAAGATGCAGTAATTGCTCATACCACCAGAAAGCCCATTGTCTGGGCAGCATTTAAATGGCTGGAATGAATAATTGTTAGATTATGGTGAGCTGAACAAGGAAAACACCCACAACGAGCAGCAAGAGCATTAAGTGTACCATCTAATGGTTCTGTGGGTGACCACAATTATTCTTCCATCTTTTCTGGAAACAAATTGTTCAGCAAAGCCACACAGCTCCAGGCGGGTTTGTTGCGAGGGCAGCACCGAAATATCACAAAATAACTCACAGGGGATATTCTTTTCCTCTACCTACTGCGACTGCCTGGTGCAGCACCGAGCTCCAGGGAGACTATGGCATGTCACAGCTTCAGCTGGCATGAGTTACCCGGAGAAGGTCAGCATGCGGCTCACCCTCCCAGTGGGTGGTGGGGCTCAGCATGGCGGCTGACATTTATCAACATCCTCCCCGCCCCCCACCCCCCAACTTGCATACAGGAGCGCTCAGCATCAGCGTCCTTCTGGTCACTGGCACCAGACGGCCCTAAAATGTCGCATTTCTGCGTCCCGGTGGCGCCGGTCCAGCCACCTAATGTGGTTTCCTGCACGCTGCTTTCAGATCACAAACCATGGAAATATTTTATCTGCAGTTGCAGAATTATATTCCTGTGAATAGCATATCCTTCCTAATTAATAATTGTGATATTGCCAAGAAAGTTATGAAAGCCTGGGTCCCTCTGATCAGCCTGACATTTTCCCAAGTTTTCATAAGTCATATTTTAGCAAGTATTACTACTTGTTTTGTGTATCTCAACACTTTCTGGAATAATTAAGGGTAAAGTTCTTTAACTTATAATTCTAACGTCTTTATTCTATTTCCATTCTAAGTCTACCCAAAGATAACCTGCCAATAAATTGCAGAAGCATAATATTAAAATTCCAGTGAACTGAGTGAATATTGAAGAGGGAGGAGAAAACCAGTTTGCTACAAAAACTATTAATCAATGATCTAATATAGCTCAGACCTATCTGAAAACATGAGTTGTCAATTCAAAGTAGAAACATGCAAGTTGAATGTTTGTCCTGTTTTGAGGTAAAACAGAATCAAGGATGAGATTGCTTCATGTTTAATAAACTGTTTGAGCCTTGCCATGCATTTTTGACATTTTGGCACTTTCCCTGACCTGGGAAGTTGGAAACTAGAACGTGTTGGTTTCTTTGGTTAGGCTAATTTTTTTTAATAAAGCCTTTAAAAAAGCAAACTAAACTAAACTAACTAATTTGGAACAGAATAGAATAGAATAAAATAAAATGAAATAATAATAATAATAATAAAAACACAAACAAAGAAACCTGTAACCAAAAATGCACCACTATTAAAAAACATTTCTCAGGCCAGAGACAGCTCCACTCCCTGCCCTGCCCCTTGCGCGGGTCACAGGGGATCCTCGCTGGAAACATCTGACTCCCTGTCCGACTTAGGGACCTGTGACCCAGGGCTCGCCGCGCAGTTTTTTAGGGTTTTATTTTCTGAAGGTGAGTCATATTTGTATTTTCACAAAAAGCAAGTGGAAACAAGTAATAAAGCCTCATAGTTCTTCCCAAAATGGAAGTCTCGCTCCCTGCCAGCCTTATTCACAGACCTGTATGTAGGTTGCCATGTCAGAAACTCAAGTATGACAGGCGTCAGCAGCCTCTCCTGATGGCAAAGGGGCTCAGTATTTAAGTGACATCCCAAAGCAAGTGGGAGTAGAAATTAGGATCCACATACACTAGGTTTGGGATCAATAGGGAAAAATCCTCAGTGATGTAATGACCTTTTAAATCACTGTTTGGTGCATGATGTCTGCAGCACTCCAGTATTGCTGTCAAAGCCAGGCAGATCCACAGCTCGTGTAAATCAGTGCAGGTCTCCCAGTGCCTGTGGAGCCACAGTGGTTTACACCGGGTGCTGAGGACCCAGTTCAAGGCACATAAAATCACTGTAAAAAAATGCAGAGGGAGTGGGGGGGACTGAAGCAGTTCACAAGTTTGGCTTTGTTTTTAAAGGCCACATGCAGCTGTTCAAGGTGCACTAAATTGTAGGCTAGCTGCCTTCTCAAGCCCTGCCACCATCATCACAGCCGTGGGTAACAGCTACAAACAAAACCCCCAAAATGACAAGGTAGGTGAATGCTGGCAAGGTGGAGGTAAGTGTTATGGAAATAGCTCAGCTGCCTGTAGGTTCTCTTGTGGGAAAGCTGAACAAGCATGCTGGCCCCAAAAGAGATCGTCTGACCCCCTCTGTATTCTGAACAGTGTTTCCATACTAACAGCTCAGAGACTGCTTTGGGATTTATGGTGCCTATGGGCTTGATATCAGAGGTGAATATCTTAGGATAGCTAATTGCTTGACTACTAATTGATAGGAGATGTGCTCTGAAAAGACAATGAAGGTCCTTAAGCTCCTTCTGAATCCCCAGCCTCCTTCTCTCTTCTCAAACGCCAGCAGCGAGTGACATTACCCACCTTCAAAAACGTCACCCACTTGTTCCCTCAGTTAGAACTGGGCACCTTGGTCACGGTTATCTTGAGGGATCATGGAGAAGGCAATTCAAGAGAACATGCTGTGACAAAAAGTGAAACTAGAAATTCTGAACTAAGAAGTTGCTATTTCTCTCAGGACAGGCTGAAATTTCACCGGGGCATGCTGCGTGAAAACATGGTAAAGAGACAACCTTCAGTTTCACCTTTTGTAAATCTCTATTTGTACCTTGTTGGCAACTGAATACCTCCTAAGGCTTGGCATATGGTATCATCTGAAGCAAAAATAAAAATATTGCACCCATCTGTACTCCTACATGGTTTTGCCAGCCAATTTCTACACTCACGAAAGCAGATTATGTTAATGTTATATTTTTTAAAAAAATAATTAAAGCAATGACACAAAATTGAAAATGCTTTCGTGAATCTAAAGTATTTCATCAGAAGAAACACTTCCAGAGAGAATCCTATTTACTCTTGGGCTGTTATCCAAGATGTTGGTAGGATGAATAGGCCCTAACATGGAATTAAATGCAATTAATGCCTATGGCAAGGTTCCTTTACATTCCAGTGAAATAAAGGAGAATTCGTCTCTCATGTAATAAGCCTATTCAAGATCATTAACTGCATTAGTTACTAACACTTTTAGTCCTGTAGTATCTGTCAGCTCTTTTAATGGTCCAGAGTCCAGGCCAATTAGAGAATAAGACTGGAACAACTAGAGATAAAGTTTCTTTGAAAGTCCCAGTTTCTCTGTGCTGTCACCTTACCGTCAGAAAGTGCTTAACTGGAGCAGGCAGGCAGCCAAACCCTATCTGGGGAAATTCCCCACCTCACAAGTTATCTATTTAATTCCAATGGCACTATTTTATAATGGTCCTTCCTGTTTCTTTTTCTTTCCTTCTCGATCTAGCTGTGCTGAAAAAGCACCAGCTTTTCTTGTTTGGATTTAACATCCTAGCAATTATTTATTTTTTTTTCTAAATCACTGGGCAGCCCCCGAGCCTTTGAGAACTCTGGGTTATTTCTGGATGCATAAGTCAACAACAACTTCTGGGGAAGGCTTATCTCATCAGCTATAAACTCTTTTCCTACCTGACTCTCTTGAGAACAAGACGTATTGGCTGCTCATAATTCACGTAAATGTTCAATGTTTCATGACAAAGAGAAACATGCCGAATTATTTTTATCTCCTCTCCCGGAATAAATCCCCGCACAGTTCATTTCCAGGCATCCATCACTTCACACCAGAGGCAGAGCTTTGGTAACGAAGGGAGATCTAAGCGGAGAGGCCTCCGGAGCATTAACCTGCTCCGAGTGGGACAGAAGCAAAGCAGGACTGCATTCCACCTCCAGAAGTCAAACCTTGCCACGGCACATTTAAAGCGAAAATTTACCAACACGTGCTCACACGATTCGCTTAATTAAAAAAGGCCATAAGCAGCCTTGTTCTCTGCACTGGAACGGATCTGTCTGGAAGTGTTGGATACCAAGGACAGATAGGAAACACAGCACGCACTGAAGAGAGCTATGGGAATCATTTGAAGCAAATATTTTAAATACAATAAATTCTGCCTCTATCTGCTCAAGAATGACCATGAACTGAGCGGCAGTTTTGCTTCAGCTTATCTAATTTTAATCATTTATCATTGCATCAAATGATTCTTGGTCTGTAAATTATGTAAATTCATGTAAATAATGGAAACCCAGTCTGCGCTGACCAGCCCTTAGCAGGAAGTGATATATTGCTGCTCCAGCCTTCTCTTATGAAAGCGTAATCTCTTAACTGCTTTAAGAAAGTGTCCCTATAAAACCAAAAAGTTTTTTTCATTGCTGCAGAACCAGTTTTCAATATTTGGCACCGTTGCAGGGGACACTTCTGTTTATCTGGGTCATCTTTGTATGGGCCATTACCACAAGTCAAGGACACATAGTTAAAAATTAGCATGCATTATGTCTAAGAGACGAGAGCAAGGAACAAGGCTTGAAGCAGGTTATCGCTGCTAAACCTTGAACCATCAGACAATTGGAAAGGAGTCATAACAAAATATTATTCAAACCACACCTTTTCATAGAAATAGGCCATGTCGAGGGTGTGCGTTTTGGCTATGAGCCTTCTTATTAATACCTCTCAAAGAATCGAAGGCAAACTTTGATAACATAATAACATACAAAACAGCCTGGTAAAAAGTTAATGGGCCAATCAAGAGCAAACAGTGTCTTTAGCTAGAACTGCGAGTTAACTTTGGTGGGTGGATAAAAGCTTGCAATAGTGTTAGATTACAGAGGATCATACAATTCTGCCAAAATGCCATGAGATTTTTGCTCAGACTAAGGGTTTTTGTAAAAAGGCGTTAGCTCTTAATTGTTCCAAGTCCCCATGGAGAGAGACCAATTGACACAACCGCTTAGGACATCGAAAACCTTTTTCAAAGCTGAAATAAATGCACTGATCAGGGGGGAAACCTCCCCTTCCCTCTCAAAATGTTTTAATTAAAATAAAAGAAAGGCAAGAGGCAAAAATGAGATGGAGATTTACCACAGGCTTTGCTGAGCTCTATTTGTACAACGTCATGAGCTGACCTACGCTGATTTTGATAAAAGACTGTTCCTGCAACCTGCCACATGATTAAAAACAGAACTGCCTTGGGTACAACAGACAACAACCAGTCTTTGGGGACCCAAAGAGGGTCACTGGATGTAGCTCAGATTCGAGACACTCAGTGCTGAGTCCCAGCAGGACCTTCCACCTTGCAGAACTGCAACCCTGGAAGGGTGGGGTGGCCAAGACTGGAGACGGTGATCCCGCAGCCAGACGAGTGACTCATCCAGCTTCCTTAAACCTGGGCAGCCCCGCAGGGTCCAGGACACAGGCTTCCACACGCAGGGGCAATCAGAGACACTGGGACCCCCACACTTTTTGCCATCACACCCCAAACTCCCAGACCTAGAGAGATCCAGATCTATTTAGGGCTTGATTTTTTTCTCCTGCAGAACCTGGAAATCCTTGCTTTCAAGATAAAGCCAGGGCATCAAGACCTCCCAGGCTCCCCACTGCCTTGTGCTGAGCTGGAGCCAGCATCCGCTCCGACAGCCCATCGCCCTGTGAGCGATGGCAATGGGTCTGCTCCGGAGCCACAGCTCCCCATCATCCTGGCAGCTACTTGTGAAATTGGCACTGTCCTCGCCCTCGCAGCTGCTATTATTTAGTTCATTAGTAAACATCATGTTTCAGTACTTTTAAAAAGTAAATTTCCAGTTTCTGGGAAACAGGAATAAAATTAAATTAAATCAAAACTTTCACAAGATTTCCATGAACCAGAAATCATGCCTACTTGCCATTTTTCATCAGTAGTTCAGAAAAAAAAACAGGCCTTCTGTGCTGAGCTTGGACAAATGGAAGAGGAGCTTGTAAATTCAGTGGTTACACTTGAAAAATTAGACAGCTTTGAATTGCACTCTGAATCACCTCATCTTTTTAAATATCTTAGATAACTTTTATAAGAATGAAAAGTCAAGCTTCACAGGCCTTTTAGACATTCAGTGCTCATTTTTAAAGCAGCACATATGTATATTGAACCTGTGTGGATTCATCCTACCAGCTGTCTGAAGTATTATATCCAGTGTCTGTAAGGGACTTCGGAGGTTCAGCACAAAGAAGTACGAAGTTTATCCCCTGGGGACATTCCCTGCTCCTCAAATACAGAATTTGCAAAACTCATGGAAATTTGAAAGAAAGGAAGGAGGAAAAAAGATTAAATGAACGCTAAATTGGGTTTTAAAGACAAACAGAAGTTGTCTAGGGTACCAGAACCATAAGGATCCAGTCCTGCAAAGGATGGGTCGCCCTGGTGGGCACCAGGCAGTGAGAGCGGAAAGACAACAGGGACCAGACTGGCGAGTGACAAGGGATATTTAGTCAGCTGTTTGTCCTGCTTTCAGTGGTTATATTTGAAAATTGAGATTGATAAGCACACATAGCGTAGAAACAAAGTGCGTGCCAGAAAGAAAGGGATAGGCTGATGAAATTCACGGGGTGGGCAAGCTCATCCTTGTGCTCAGCGTCCCTGCTCAGAGGGAGACCAGAGTCTTCCAGTCAGCCTTGTAATCAGGAAAATCAGAAGAGTAATGCTGAACTGGGCTTTTACCTACACACATATTTACACAGCCTTTGGCACAGGTGTCCCCACGTTGGTAGGGACAGAGAAAGAGTAAAGACACTCAGTCAAAGAAAATACAGTTTCCACACCACAAATACCTGCCAGAACAAACCTAAAGCAGCTGTGCCCCTGGCACACAGGGACACCATGGCTGGGATGGCACGTGCACAAACAGCGCCCGTAAGCAGGTGGCAGACACTGTCACTTACCAGGTTGGCTGACCCCAAGCTGCCTCGCTTTTGCACCAGTCAGCCTGCCTTGAGGCTGTGGCATGGCCCAGCTGAGCTGACAGCTGTTTTGCAGCTGGAATCATGCTTTAAAACTGCACCGGCCCCTCTGCCGGTTGCAGTCATCCTCCACCCAACCTGCCCTGGGAATGGAGAGGGACCCCAGACCTCAGTGAACTGAAATCTGTGGATGAGCTCCTCTGCTCACCCATCTCTGTGCATCCACGCAGGTTGTGATAAAGGTATCACAGTTTATACCCCTCTCTTTCATGGAACCAATTTAAGCTCTGACAACTTGCAATGCTGTGGTGTGACTACATCAGCTTTGGCCTTGTATCTTGCACATGAGACGGTCATATGGAGTCTCCAGTATCACCAGTTTAAAAGACTATTCTATGATCTATTCTATGCAATATTGTCTTTTTTTTTTTTTTTTTAAGAGAGGTGAGTGGTCATATAACCCCTCTCAAATAAGCAGCTGATGTCTAGTTTCTAAAACTTTCTTCTGAAGAGCACTGAACACTGTCACTGTATGCTGATCAGCTGGTGAGACTGCTCCTTCCACACTAATGTATCTAAACAGTATTTTATAGTCTTTGGACATTCAGCAGTACCTAGCCTGTTATATGTGCAGCTGCATTCGTACCACACGAGGAAATGCAACTCCCTAACCCCAGCCCAACATACTAACTTCCCTCATATCACATTTTTCCTTTTTTGTTATTCGACTCATAGAGTCAAAATGTCACGACCTCTGGCAGAAAAAAAATGTGTGCAAGAAAAATGATAGCACGGCATTTCAACTCTCTCCAATAGTCAGGACTGTGTTTTCAGAAGCATAAAAAGAGAGAAGGAAAATCAAATCGGAAAGCAAACAACTGGAGAGCTAAAAGTCCAAGAAGCAAGACAAGGAAGGGAATGGCAACATCAGCGTACAAGGGCGAGTGAAACCAACTGAGCCTTATCCAAAGCCACAGAGGAGCTACTCCCCAGCCGGCGGCAAGCCCGGAGTGGAACATCCCAAGGAAAGAAGAAGAGGGAAGAGCAAACATCCCCCAGCACAGGGAGTACTGGTGGGTGGGGAGCCAACGAGAGATTTTTAAACACTGATTGTATTTCGTATTGAAGCGCAAAAGAACAGCAAGTTAATGAGAAGGGCTGGCTGAGGCCTCTCCCATAAATCAATTGTCGGGGGGGGGGGGGGAAGAAAAAGACACCCATCCACAAAGAAACGCAACAACAACAAGAGATCAAGATTTTTCCCACACTTAATAATGTTTTACACAATTACAATAAAGGATCTCCAGGGAGTGTGGTTGCTTTGTAACGCCAAGACATGTACTTGAAAAGAGCAGCTAGATGAAATTGTAATAGCGCTCTAGCTTTTGTACTCTGGAAAAAAACACAAATATATATATGGGAGAAGCTTTTAAAGAAACAATCCTTTAAAGAAAGAATGAGGAAAAACAAACAAAAGGGAAATGTATTTTCAAGCATCAATGCTAACCTGCCAAGAAGGCTGCTACAGAATTAACTTAGTTATTTACATTATTATTGGGTTCAAATAGCTTGCAGGTCTTCAGTGTGATTATGCATGGTGAATTTTATTTGGTGAAATACATCAAAATTTATTCAGAAAAAAAAAAAGGAAAAAATATCAACTCAACTTTCACATCCAGCCTCCTTGGGTAGACACTCAAGAGCAAAATATCTGCCTGCAGTGGATGGAGCTGAGAGGAAAGCGTGACAATCAGAGCCAGATCCATGCTTCAGAAAATTGTAGTAGTCCAAACAAAGATTTAAATTTAGGACCCAAATGTTAATCACAGTTCTGAGAAGCAACTGACTGCCTTTTTGAGTAAATCAGATTTCAGTTTTATAGGTGTTTAAGACAAGATTCTGATTAATATAAAGGCCTGAATTTCACTAAAACTGGAGAGGTTTTTTTTCTTTTGCTTCCTGGCTTTGACACAGACTTTTTATGTAACCAGGATCTCAGAGGCTTGCTTTGCTTTGCTGAAATGGTGATAATAATGTTTCTTTGTCTATTTAGCTCTTAACCTTTTCACAAGTGCTTTCTCCATGTGACCTCCTTGTGACACTAGGTACTGTAAATACACAGACTTGCTAACAATATGGGATCCTTGTGATTAATGACAACTCATTAAAAGTACTCCATACAAGTTCTATATTGTTATTTAGACATTAAAACAATAACATAAACCAAAACACATTATAATTCGACACTGCTTTTGGTTAAAATAAGCTATTCGTAATTTGTATTGAAAACAGGCCAGCCAAAAGGGCAGCACATCCCTCCCTCACAGGCCAGCACAGAAACAAATGTGTCACCCTTCCTCTTCTGAAACATTTCCACCCCTCTTCCACACGTTCCCATGCCCCACAGCAGTGCAGCCCCGGGGGCCAAATGCTTTGAAGAGGACAAGGGAGGGAAGGAGCCCTTGGAGCTGGCCTGGAGCAGCCTTTGAGTCCATGGAGGAAGAAGCCAACGCTCAGGAGAGCTGCGCCACCACCCCTCCGTGCCCAGATATAAGGCACGGGGAGGAACCAAACAATATCCCAGGTCAGCTAAAGTATTTGCAGGTAGGAGTCAACACTCCTCACATTTCGTTCTTCAAGACAGCTGAGAAGCGAAGAGACAACTGCAGCTGATCTTTGAGCTCCCATGTCCTATTTTGTAAAGCACAGCGTCTCGCTGGCAGTGTAAGCCGCTGGGTTTGGGCTCCACTCTGTAATTGAATTTAATGGCGGAGCATCCTGTAGTCACTCCAGAAGAGGGGAATTGCATCTTATTTGCATCTGTTTCTCTCCTGTGAAAGGGATTAAGGGTGACTAGTTCAGAGGAGTCCTGCCTGATAAGTCTGGTGCTGCTCGATGGAAACACAGAGCATTCCCGTTCTGCGTAAGAATTAGCAGGTTGTTGGCCCTGTGGGAGAAGATAATTTAAAACAAAAAAAAAAAAACAACCCAAAACCACCCTGACTTACTTAGCGATAGGATTTCAGGCTTTGCACTCTTATTTCTATTTCTAAGACACCAATAACACACTGAGTCACAGCAGGCATGGGAAACTTTGCTCTTGATTGCACAATGTCACTGCTCTTCTGCATCGTGATCTTACGAAATCGAGAAGTATCATTAAACTGAACCAACATTGTATTTCTGAAAGGCCATCTTATATTATGTAAACAAACAGCTTTTAGTCCCAGAACAAGAGATCGTTGTGTAAGATTATGCATCATCATTGCATAGTTCAGACACCACTGATCTGATGTGATAGAATTCCTGAGCAAGAAGCGAAGTCCTAATAATACTGTTTCACTAAAAAAAAAAAAAAAAGAGAGGAAATTAGCCTGATTTTTACAAAGAACTCCACTGCTGGTGAAGTGTGGGATCCCACAATCTCTCTCAGAAGCGAGCCATGGAAAAAGGGTTCAGGCTTGGATTACTTCCCATTCTTTCAAATGCATCTGTGGCAAGTGTAACGTGGTAATGTCTGTTGGATACAAATCCTCTGGCCCTTACTTACACCTCAGTACTCTTGGGTGCTGTGAACTTCAGTCAGGTTCATCCCTAAAGCATCTGTTTTTCAGAGAGATGCCTTGGTTTATCGCCTAGACAGGGCACTTCTTTTTGTTCAAGTGAACTTCTCCTCTCCAGAGTAAGCTCAGGGAAAGGAGAGAGGCAATGGCACCAACATTCACCCCTGTTAATGAGGTGGCACTGCTGTCCTGGAGGCAGGGCTGTGGTGCAGCCGGAGGTGAACTGCAGCTTCTTCAAGCTTCCCACAACCCCCTTGGCACAGGCTGTGCAGAAGACCTGCCAAGGAAGTGTCGCCCTCTGGGCATCCCAGCCAGCTCTCTCCACCTCAGGAGCTGGAGCTCAGCTCTTGGGTACAGCCAAATAAAGGTTGCTCCAGGTGCCAGCAATTCCAGGCAATGAAGCCGGTATGTGCAGAACGCTGCCTTCACCCACCAGCTGGAAGGGAACACAGCAGCCATTGAAATTTATTATAAAGTATGTAATATTTACTCGGAAGGCCATTATGGCCTTTTGCTCAAACACATGCGCTATTTGGGCTTACATTAATACACAGAGAGATACAGGTCTCTTGAGGCATGTGCATAATTTAAATAGCTGACTCTAGTTTTTCTTTCTAAAATACAGAAGTCCCCTGATCCACCCTGGGGACAAGTATCTGTAGTTTCAATTCAAAAGACAAAGTCTCTTTTAGTCTCCAGCAGCACCTAGCACTACCACCAGGTGGGGAGTGGGCTGGCTGCTCCCACTGGGTAAGCTTCTAGTCTGGATTTCAGAGGCCAACAGGCAACTGGGGAGGAAGATAAAGGAGTTGGAACGGATATGCATTGGGGAAAAGGGATTGCAGAGTTACTGGGCTCTACCAGGTGTATTTCTGACCAGAACCTATTCATTTACAGGCCCCTCACGGTTACCTTCATCTCTCTGCGGGTACGCAGCTCTGCACACTGGTCCTCCCTTTCTCACCTGCTTTCACCCTCATTCCAGAGGCTACATCCCTACAACTTCATCCCTCACGCTAGCTCCATTCCTGGCCCTCCATCTACATCCCATCCTCCATCTCCTTCATCTTTCATTACCATCACACCCTACCCATGGGTCTACTATCCCATTCGCCCAAAGGCTGGTCACTTCACTTTGCTCTTTCCTGTCTCTTTCTCCAGGCCAGAAGCTTTCCATCTGTTTTAAGTTTCTTTATGCATCATCTTTCAATCCTTGTCTTCACACCCAGTGACTGTAAGTATGTGTTTTTACAGTTTCCAACCTGTCATCACTGACTACTTTTATTTTGCTGGGACCCACTCTGAGCTCCTTACTCCCTTTAATTCAATGGCACAGCTATGATTCTTTCACACATGCCTCCAAAACATACTCTTGCTGGCTTGTCCTTCCCAACGTGAGGTCTACCCTGCCCACTATCAGCCCTTGCTCTCATCTGACGCCTCTTTTCTCTCTTCCCTTTCTCATACTACTGATGCCTTTGGTAGGTCGCATGACTCCACTGACTTCCCTCCATTATTAGCCTGTCCTACCCTCCAGCTATCCTTGAAAGCTTCCTACCTAGGAGAACAAAACATCTCTAAATCCAGATCCCACACCAGAAATCTCAGCTTTCTTCTCATCACCTCTGACTCATCACTACAATCCTCCATCTGTCTCCACTTCTCTCTATCTCTCTGCAGAGAAGTGCACCAGTTTCCCATCACAGAAGATGAACAAGAAGCCCACATACCCTTCTGCCTCTCTTGGTTCCACTTCTTCTGTGACTGCACCATGAGACAGAGGGCAAGGGAGATGAGTTTTGTTGGTGGCTTATCAGCATATGACCTATCCCTTAAATTATCTGCTGATTTTCTTTGAAAACAGTCATGCCTTTTCAACATTTCCCATTTCACATTATAAATGCACTTCAGCCTTTCCACTACTACCGTTTTTTTTAATCCTAGCTCCCTCTCCAAATGTTGACTGGTCTTTCTTTTTTCTTCTATCTCCAAGTCCATTGAATTCACCATTTTCAGTGGTTACCTTCTTCTAGTCTGATTCTAGACCCTCTTCTAACAATTTCCTGCCATGGTAACTCACTGGATATGCTTCTCAGTCTCATTAAATGAGCTCATTAAGTGAGCTCTTCCAAGTTTTCATTCAGCCAATGTTTTTTCTTACACCACCCCTTTACCTGAGCTGTAGTCCTCTGTTGGTTCTCTCCCTAGATTTTAAATTTATTTTAGCATATGAAAGGAGGACCGACCCCATATTTAGCCTTGTCTTTAATCCTTCTTCATCTTAATTCTTGTGGGCAACCTCATCTTCAGGAAGCAGAACCTCAAGGGCTGGAAGAGACCTCAGACAGATGTCTGGGCTATCCCTGGGAACAGGGCAGGCCCAGTTATCACTTATGAAAGGTTTTTGACTACCTAGGTCTAAACAACCTCCAATGACAGAGACTGCAGAGGTTCTCCAGCCAATTTACACCGGATTTTGCTATTCAGGCTGATAGAAAGTTTTTTCCTGACATCTGACTTGAGTTATTCTTGCCACAATTTAAGCCTGGGACTTCTTGCCCTAATGACCACAGACAAGGAGAATGGGCTATTCTTTTCATCTCTGCAACACCCTTTTATGTTACAATATTGTCTCTTATCCTTCTCTAGACTAAGCAACCCCAGTTCATACATGACTGTGTTTGTCTAATGCCATTCACCCATGTTGCTCTCCTCCGGTCTCCATTCAAGCAGCATATCTTTCCTAAATCACAACTCGGGCACAGCTTTACTAGTGCTCACTAGAGCAAATGGATTAGTTGAAATGTCCTGCAGACTGTCTGTTGATCCACATAGCCCAGTATAACGCCTGCCTTTTCCAGAATAGCATGATATTGCCTCCCTTTCTTCCACTTTAACTTCCAGAGCCATTTTCTGAAGAAATGCCAGGGAGCAGTGATACCAACATGCCTGCTTTGTTCTCAGCTAAGTCCAGTACTTTACATCAGACCTTGTTGAATAGCACCTCATTTTCCACCTGGTTTCTCCAACACCTTTGTATCATTTGGGATTTAACCAGTATGATCACTGGCCCCTGTAGCTCACGGAGACCTCTTGCTACACCCAGTTTATACAGACTCCGTCTCTATAATCTCCCTAAATTATGTGGTCTCCCACCCACCCGGCCAGCTAAAAATATCCTGTGTGGATTTTCAATACCTCATGTCTTTGTTCAGACAACATCTTTTTCTTTAGCCTCAGTAAATAAAAACTTCTACTGTCACACATCCCAAATATTGCCTGAGAGATGGTTTTCCTCACCAGCACTCTCACCTCCGTGCACCCCGTCCCTGGTGAGTTCCCCCCACCTTCTCTGCCATATCAAACTATCAGCAGCTTGTTGCCACTTCACACATCACCCCTCATTCGGTTCTGAGCTTCCAGCCTACACTATGTTTGGCCAGCAATGTCCCTTCGGTCTTCAGCTTTCACATTTCAAACAAGCATTCCTGGGTTTTCTCCTAAGTTGCCCCTATGCTTCAGGGCAGTTTTCCAGAAACAAGAAAGAAACTCCAAGGAACTTCCTTACCCTCTTCAAACCCTTCTTTAAGACCTCTGCTTTGTCAGGCAGGCTGCAATAAATAAATGCAGAAATGGATACACCAATAAATGCTTGGTGTGCTGAGAACACCAAATATCCTCCTGACCAGCAGTGTCCTCTTGTTTCCTCATTGCCCCCTCACCTCGCTCCTTCACCCACTGGCTGCTGTCCTGCACTTCTATCCCACATTTTTGGGGAAGGAGCCTCTCTCTCCAATATGTAGTTGTACAAGACCTAGTCCAGTGGTGTCCCAGATTGTGACTGGTGCCCTAGACACAATCTAACAACAAATACCCCTAAGTCATGGCAGACCATACTGGAAAGTTAACCTTAATAGGAAGTAGCTGCAGGTCGCTTGCATTTTACTGCAACCTGGCACTCCCTAGAGTAAAGTGGTGATGATGTCAGTTCATTTCCCAGTGAGCAAATCTGTTAAAAAAATATCAAAAGTATCTCTAGAAACAAGTTTCACAGCATTTGCTGCATAACCCTGAAGTGAAAGGAAAGATCATTTTCTAAGGTTTAGAAGTAAAATACCTGTGGAGGGGAGTGGAGGGGAAGGGGCACTCTTGTTCCAGGGATGAAGAGAAAACTTCATTTTTCAGAGCCATTGGACATGGTACTGTCAAGTAGAAAGCACACAAAGAAATACAGCAGTATATCATATATAACCGTTCTCTGGTTTCAGCTTGAAACAGTCCGCATTTGTTAGTAACTTAAACATTTTGGGAAGTGTGAATACCTCCCCTCCTCTTGTAGGAGTTGTACTAGCCCTGCACACCTATACCTCTAAATAAAGGACAAAAAGCAAATGTTTTGAAGAAGGACATAGTTAATAAGAAAAAGCCCTCTGTATCTAGCAGACAGCTCATAGCAGTAGCAGCACTGGTGATGCTCAGAAGGGAGTGCTCTGTATTTGTGTTTACATATTGATTGTTTTGAAGCCTCTTTCAGTTCCAGGAATGGTAGACTATAAAAAAAAAAAAAGATATATATTTGTGGTTTGGCACCCAAAGAGAGCTTCAACTCAGGCATCATTGCCGGTTGCCAACATCTGCAAATTATTATGTGTTGGTTTTGTTTTGGGGTTTTTTTAAGCCTCAAACTGCAAAACTAACGTCACTCGCTGGTTGCACCTACTGCCGAGTAACAGAGTGGAATTGTGGTATGGGAGTTTCACCAATGCAGGTCACCAAGTTTACTGATAAACATGATTTTATGGTAATACTTCTCTCTGCTGCTGTGCTATAGAGTAAATTCTAGATAAATAAAACTCAGAAAGAAATCTACGTTTCTTTTTAAAACCGACTAGTGAATAATTAACATTGAGATTTATTTTTAAAACAATCTTCCACAGAAAATGTACCAGTACCATGGTATAATGACACTTGTCAAAGGAGGAAGATAATCTGCACAAATGACTTTGGAACCATATGTGTGAGCAGTGGGGAACAGTCTGTCAAAGCGTAGAGTCCTCATTCTTGCTGAAATACTTGGCAATGATCTGTACATTGAAAATCCGATGCCAGAAGAGCTCACCACATGCTTACACAAGCCCAGCAGATCTCATGACTGACACACAGCAGCGCAGATGTGTACACAAGGAACCATCCTTAACCAACATCTGTCTCAGACACAAGTGAGAAAGAAGGCACCATACTGAACAACTAAGCTACAGCTGCCGGGAAGCAGCAAATACTTGCTCAAAGTGCATCACGTGGCATGAAGTCATCGAAGGCAAACATCTTCAACTTCAGCAGTTGTAGCACACATTTTTTTCTGGCTTATAAAGGGCAAAGAGGTAGGCAAACAGGAACATCATGACACTAACTCTTCCCCCCTTCTTGCAGGTCTAATTTCAAGACCACAACAGCAAACCCCACCACTGCGTGTGTGCTTCATGGAAAAACAGTACTTCATGAGACTCAGTGTTTGTTTGCAGGGAGAGAATATGCATGCTCATAACACAGATGGATAGCCAGAATTTATTGGAGTAGAAAGGAAGATAAAATAAACTGGTTAATAAACTCAAGTTCTATCCCTTTATCGTAAACTGCTAAATTTCAGGGTCTTTTGTCTTCACTGCTATTTTAGCTTTACTTCAACTTGAACCTGTCTGCAGCATAGGCACAATGTTAGTCTGGCATGCCCGTGTGGGACACTGAAGCAAAAGCACTACTGTATTATAAATTCAGGCCCTGGTTGATTTTGTAACTGCTTTCCTGTACAAATTCACCCTAAACCATCAACAGGTCCACAGCAATGAAGGTTATTGTTGCTGTACCGCCTGCATGTAACACGCCTATGGGAAACACCCAAACCACAACAAAAGGTCCACAAAAAAAATTAGAAATGCAAGCTTGAAAAATCCATGCTTTGTAAGCCACAATGAAACAGTTGAATCTGCTGTGGGTGAAGACAGATCTTCCAGAAACAAATATGCCTGCATGGCCATGACCTAGCCAACAGAAGCCATAAAAGGTCTAAACATCAAGATGCAACTCTCCTCTTCAGGAATACCGATTAATTAAACTTAGACCAGGACAGTGGAGCAGTGGTCCTCACCCCACTTGCTCTGCAACTAACATTCCATCCACCTAGTTTCAGTGTGGATTTCTCTTTCTCCCTCACATGCAAAATGAATCACGGCTCAGCATGAACACTACCAGATGCCTTCAAATCTCCCAGTTTCTGACTGCTCTTTTCTAATGCTAACACAATGATTTTGCATAATAAAACTAAGCTACTTTTCCTGAGCTACTGATGAACGTGAGGCTTTTTGCTTAGTCCACCAGTTACGGTGTATACGGCCAGCTTCCCTGCACAGGGCTCTGACTGGCACGCACTGGTGTCTCCACTGCCCGTCCCAGGTTAGCACCCCTGTAACGGAGCTGGCAGAGGCGAACACGTGCCGTCTCGCAGCTGCCACAGGTCAAAGTCCAACTTATTATTTACTACATAAGCTTGAATGGATGAGTCATAAGCCCGCATGCTCTTCTGCTATGGGAATAGTAACTTTTGGTAAAGGAACAAACAACTTCTCAGACTACCTCAGCTAGACTGAATGGAGCCCTTCACGTTTTAAGCACACCAGTAAGGAAATTCACACTCACACTGCAATCCCGTGTGAGGTGGATCGAGGGCATGGTGCAATTCAAAACCGTCTTCCTCACTTCAAAGAGAAGCAAGAAGAAAATAAAAGATCTCAGACCTGTTCATGCACCTTCCTGCTCTCACATCCATATATTTCTTAATGCACTTACTCATCTTCTGCAGCCTTGTGTTGCCTCTCTCTTCTTTATCTGCGACCTCAGCTTTAAAAGCCACAGAAACTTTTTCCCTCTTAAAATTCCCCATCGTTTAAATTCTCCCTCCCACACATGGTCTCTGTAAACAGATGGAAAAATAAGTTTGTATGAGGCTGCGTACAGTAAAATTACTTGTTTGTTGCACAGCCAAAGCCTACCAGAGGATCCCCATGAAAAATCACCTATAAGCTGAAACACAGTGCCAGGGTCCAGCCCGTTTTTGCGTGGCCAGCACAGTTTGTGCTCAGATAGCAGAGGGTTAGCCAATGTCTCAGCCAAACTGCTGCACAGCACTGGGGCTCAGGGCGAGCACATGTGGTGACAGGTGACAACGCGGAACAAAAGGGAATGGGGTGGGCAAGGGGAGGAAGCCCGCACAGCCATGGGGTGGGAAAACGGTGTCGTGCCTGCCCTGTGCACAGCACTGTGCCCCACAATGGCGAGAGGGGGCCCGGACAGAACCTGGTTCTGCCTGCTGTCCCATCCACCCGGCTGAGGGGTTGCTGCCTCCGTCCCTCACATAGGGATGCAGGGAAGGTGTCTCTGGACATCATCTGAAAAGCCCAGCTGGGACAGCCAAGGAGGGCTGGGAAATAATGATTTCCCTGCTGAGACAACTTGGAGCTGGAACAGGATGCTCACAAAGACAGAGAAATCAGAAAGAAGCAAACTGAGTCAAGAGAAACCAAATCAAACCAAACCTGAACAAAAATAGCCGTACACACATCTGACATGCTATAAATCCTGTTTTTCAGTGAGGAGTGGATATTTTGCAAGTCTGGCCTGTCTGTGAAGAACTTTCCCCAGTCAGATCTGGAGGCCAGGCTTGCTCACATGGTGTCCGTCAAGAGGAAACCCCTTGATAACTAGGTCACTGAGGTTGGAGCCTGGAGCCCAGCCACAAGGAAGGAGCCCAAAAGCACTTCAGCGAGCTTTGCAGCATGCAGGCAGCCACTGACCTGGGTCACGCAGCAGCGCCCACGCAGTGACCTGACTCCCTGACACCTAACCGAGGGCCAAGCTGTAATTTAGACGAAGCCAGTGATTTTCTATCAGCTCCAGCAAGCCGAAGGTGTTGAACCCATGAGCTCACACGGCTTGGCGTCATCTAACTAAGCTGACAGCACCAAATCAATTAATTCATGGTGCCCTGTGTTTCAGTTATGGCAAACAAAGCTAAAGAAATAGCACAGCAGCACTGTCCTTTGCGGGGGGGGGGCGGTATGAGGTCAAGGCAGAGGTCTTGAGCATGGCCAGACTTCAAGGGGAACACATACAGGCAGCTGAAGAAGCGCTCCTGTCTTCACTTCTTCCACTTCTTTTGGTTTGCAGAGGAGAAAGCGCCTTTCCCTCAAAGAGTGCCTGCAAGCAAGGTTTTGCTCCCTACCATCTCACTGCAGTGATGGTTACGTTTTGGACCATCGTCCACTAGGATCAAGGCAGATATGAAATCAGAGGGAAGACCCAGCTGGTGAAATACAGCAAAGGAGATGAAGCAGGAGAATGCAACAAGAGGAGAACTAGCAGATGGGCAGAAAATAGGGTAGATGATCCTGAAAGGGAAGAAACCAGTGAGTTTAGACCTCTTCCTCTGCTTCCTGGTCAACAAACGTGTTGCTGGGATCAGGTAGGATAATCCTGCTCTTGTGTACATGTATGCCCATTCACATTCTAAAGTTGAGTGCACCTCTTTCAAGCAAGCACAAAATAAATTCTCATATTTCCCCCACGCCACATTAATATCCACACTCCATTGCATGTTTCCCCAGAGGCATTTTCCACTGGATATGTTCTGTTGTAAAGGCAACAGATGGTTGCCAAAAAGAATCCAAAACAAACAAACAAAATAGCCCAAACAGCATGGATGCAGTTCATGTAGTTCAATTGTAGTGCAATGCAGTTCTTTGACCGCTCTATCATTCCCTGTCATTACTGGTAAATTATTCAATCTGTTATCAAGGAAAATGCTTTAAACATGCAATCATCTATTGTTTATCTTGTGTTCTAAAAGCGTGTGGTCATGTCAAATATGTCCTAAAATCTTTCATTTTATCTGCCCAGTTATACATAGACGCCAGCGTAAACAAATACCAGATACACACACCTACAAGTAATGTAATGGATTCAATACACTTGTGATGCTTCTCTTTCATCTTCAAGGAAAGAGAAGGGGAAAAAGCCCCGCTCCAACTCCACTGCGCTCACACAATCCTGTCACCACCAGCCTGCCCTGCTCCTATTCAAGTGGGGATCTTCCTGAGCAGTGTGGATCTGGCATGGTTTTTGGCACAGATTTACTGTGCCTACAGAGTGACTTTAGTGACCGAATGGCACTCACATGATTCACGGGGAGAGTTTGCAACTGAGAAAGTTTGCAAAGGAATTATTTCTCCAACTGCATCACTAAACCAGAAGGTAAGGGGTGTGAATATCTCGGACCTGAATGTGTGTAGCAATATCACCTCAAAACAGAGAGCACACATAGTGAGCAAAGTCAATAATTCGGGAGTTTGCCACCAGTGCCATACATAGAACAAATGCAGTGTCCTCTGCTCCTGCCACCATATTCTCCACACTGAAGACCAGCATACTTGGCTGGGATTAAAACCAGATTTCCATTGCTGCAGGAGGCTGGAGCAGGTAGCATTAGACCCTCTTGCCTTCAGGCTGTTTTTTCCCCTCCCTGCCTGCTTTGAACTGTAAAAACCCCGAGAGATGTCCTCCTAAGCAGTAGGCATTGCTATCACCTGGGAGCGGCTCCCAGACACTCCACCATTTGAAATCATCACCTTGCTTGCAAAGGTTAATAGGACGGGCTGATTTCCAAGTGGGAAGCTTTGTCCATAAGTGGGTTAGCAAGAGGGCAGGGAGGAGACCGGCCCTTACAAAAACAAAAATTCACTTACCCAGCAGTTGTAACTGGGCAAGGTCACTCACAGTATGCAAGAGGTAAAGCCCAGCGTAACAGATGTTTATTTAATATGGGGAAGTGAACCAGGCAGCTTGTCTCCTGTGAAGACTTGCTGTCCAGGCACGGTGCTGTTGGACATCCCGCAGCATGGGAAGCCCAAGACGGGACAGATCTTTATACCAAGGAGCAGGAGCGCCCGCCAAACAGGAATACGCAGTGGCAAATGCCTGGGCTCAATTTTGTTTATGTCTGGTGCGAATGAAGTCACCCCATTTACCTCCATCCCTTACCTTAACATGCTTCCCCCACCCCAAGACATCTTTTTTTCTGCCCCTTTTATTCCTTCTCATTCAACTGCATCAGGTCGCATGCATCAGAGCATATAGGGTGGGGAAGCACTGCCATGGCCTCTCTGCAGGACACTCGCAAGGGACAAACACAAGGAGAAAAAAACATCAGTTCTTGGAAAATAATGAACTGAAATTTTTCTTTTCCTACACAGACTAGCTGGGCTGCTCACACTATATATAAAATGAAACACAAAATGTGTTTCTTTCTTTTGACAAACACTGCCGCACATGTCTGCTCAGATCTATTTCAGGCACCAGTACTTATTCGAGGCAAATCACAGCTCTGTGTAGGTGTGTCAGGGATGATTCAGCATAGAAACACGCATAGCTGAAAAATGTACCATGTCTATGGAAAATCGAAATGTTGTATACCCCTTTCTAGCCAGGTTACAGAAATTTCCCTTTCCGTGTTTACATTAACACATAATGTGGTTCTGCTCATTGCTGTAACGAGTTGCTCCTTCCACTGGTGCAGAGGGTCAATCATGCAGTCTGTATGAAGCAGAAAGCACTACACAAGAGCATGAAAATACTGATGTCTGTGCATGTTATATTACTTTCACTGAGCAGCATCACATTTTTCCACAGCTAAGGAAGGAGACAACAGCAGTTTGGTGACATAAATGACAGCTAATGTTTCCTTAGCTGTATATACATATTTACACAGAGAACATTTACTAGTAATAGGGAAATACACTCAAGTAGTGCCTTTTATACTAGGAAACCAATCTATGGGTTTGATCAATCTGTTAGATTTTTACAGCTTAATTATTAAACCAAATTAACTCCTACTGTTACACGCAGTTCTTGCATGAGACATATCACACACACCCACGTATATACAAACATTTACTCTCAAGAAGAGCTGACCTCTCTTAATGCACAAATATTCTGTACTGCTCCCATTTAGATGTAAAATGCCACATTTTAAAAGAGCAGCCTTGGGAAAACATGCTGAAAATAGCTATTACATCCATGAAAACATCTCATTATCCAAACTGGAGTTATATTTAAAAGTGTTCTGCTTATTTAAAGCTCATGTTCTAAAAATAAATTCCACATTTCTCATTCTGTTAAGATAAATACTCAATTACTTAACATGTTTATGACACTAAAATGAACACCAGTGTGTTTTGTTGAATTTTTTTTAAAAAAAATAATGTTGTAATGACAATCAAAGATTTAGTAGCCATTTTAATTGTTGAAGTTGACCTCATATGAAGTGATCTTGGAGAAAGACAGGCTTTTAGCAGGGCAATGATTTAACACATTGAATTTAGTGCAAGATAAATAAGCAACAGTAATACTATTTTCAGATCCCTCTACTTTTGCCTATGTGAGGTTTCCACGAGGAGTATCATCAAATGGATCAGGAGGCATGCAGCTAACTTGTCACAGGGCACTGTAAAAGTAACATGCTCCCTCTGTTCAGTCCTCACCAGGAGATGTGCTGATGCTCGCAGGTTTTGGATGGAGTTGCAAGAGAAAGTTGCTTTTGCCATTAATTTCATGGGGTCCAGATGTGAAGAGATGAGAAGCAGCTTTCTTGCCACACCGGAGATCTGGCAGAGGCTTCCAGCTGACAAAAAGCCTTAAAAGCAGACACTGATGTTTCCAGTATTTTGGGTCTAACACATCAGGCACTCCACCAAACAGCTCCACGGATCTTCTGGTCAAACTAGCAGGGAAGCTATTGCCATCTGATCTACCAGATCCTTTTCTGGAGGTCTGAGAGCATGACATCCTTTTTTCAGAGTTATAGAAGGAGTTCTCCTCTAACTTAGATACTGACCTGCTGTAGCTATTTACCTACGTGTAATAAAGACATAGCACCTTGCCTCAGGGAAATCACAGAACTAAGGGTCAAAATTGTATATGCCAATCTGGGCTTAAGAGTAGAGCGCTCCTAGAAGCAGAGAGGTATTTGAAGCCCATTGTATGGCTTATGCCTAAATGTGATGACAACATCTCTGGGAAACTATGCCTACTATGAAATTATGTTATTTTCAGATCCATTTAAAACTCAAGATGGGCAAAACCAACAACAACAAAAAAAACCCAAAACAACAAAACCATTTACCATCAGCCTCATATTCAGGAAGTGAAATTGTCACCTTAAAACAACAGCAGCAGCCCTAAAAATTATCTATTCTGCATTATTGTTGTTGATGATAAGATCACAAGTGACCCTACCAGAGTCCCTTTGGGCAGCTGGCACTAAAGGAGCTGTGGAGCCTGGCCGGTGGCTCCAACACACACATGTACAGAAGATGGTACATCAGAAGTGCCATCGCCGGCCACGTCGCCAGCTGCAAGAGAAGCAGCAAGTGAGCACAAACCATCTCCAGGCTGCCCTTCCCCTCACTTAAAATTCCAAATTAATGAGCAGTTCACACAGAAGGGAAAATTTTTGACTCTGACTCACAGGATTATTATTTTTTGTTTATAAGACACACCTACTAATTTTACGTTGGATGCAGGCATACATCACGAACCACAGGCACGTGACAAACATTGGAAACACTAGCGTGGCACAACACAACTTGATTAATCAATCATACAGTTCCTTGGCACTCTCAGGGACAGACCCTTAGCATGCTATTAGACTGTTACCCAAAGCTGGAGAGAGAGTGCACGTGGAAGTTCTCTAGCAGCTCTTTACCCAGTACAGAATCTGTTGCAAACCTAGAAGTGGGTGCTACCATCAGCCAGAGCACGTGAGCACCTCTCCCATCCGTGGGAGTCCCATGGCAGACAGGAACAGTCGGTGGGGATAAGGCTTTAGCAACTGCAAAAATAAATCCCAGCTGACATTTTGTACCTAGCTTTTTATCCAGCAGGATCACAGAGCGCTCTGCAAGCTAACTCAAGACCAGTGAAATCCCACAATGTGCAACCACATACGATATGGATGGGGCCGCCTCCTGGATCTATATTTTGCAGAAAGAAATCCTCCTTCCAGAGCTCCGGCAGAGGAAAAGGACCCTCAAGTGGGTGTGAAGGTTCGTGCTGCCAGAGCGTAAATAAGAATCAGGCCTGACAGCCTTTAAACAGCACAGCTGCCCCGCACAGCAGTGCAGAACCAGAGGAGATGGCTGTCCAACTGAAATAACAGGGATTTAGGCAACCAGAAAGTTTAGAAGCAACGATACAACCAGTTGGACTGAGGCGAGGACTAATGCTAGCAGATCTGCCAGCTCCAAGACACATTAAAAAAAATATACAGTAATAACAAAAAAAAAATCATGACCCACAGCTCAAATCTTGAGTTTTCTAAAACTCAGTACTGTTCAGTTAATTTGGTTTATTAACTTTGCAGGCATATTTGGGTCATCAGTTTGCGCTTTCTCCCACAGATGCAAGGTCTAGAAACAGTCTCTGCCGTGTTGAAGAGAGCAGAGGCTCCTCTGCAGTCGGTCACCTGCCCAAGCTGCCGGCAAACAAGACCAGCTACACCATGGCTTCCAGGACGACCACGAGAGCTGGCCCCCGGGCAGTAGGACTCCTGTGCAAAGCTGCTCCCAGGCCCCTTTACAGCCCCGCTCGCCCATGTTCCCACCTGCAGGCGGAGGGCAGACTGCCACCTAATGAACTCCTCTTTCTCCTCCTCCTCCCTGCAGCACCCCAAGCCTCCCACGCTGCCCCGCTGCTGGGGGACCCATGGCAGCTGTGCTGTCTTCCCGTGACTGTTACTGCTCTGGCAGCAGCTCCCAACTTTTCCTGCTGATGAGCCAACTTCCAGGCTTGCCTTGCTGCAGGGAGTCACTGCTGCTCGCCTGGGAGCTGCTCACACAGCTCTGCGATTTTCCAGTACCTAAAGGGGGCCTACAGGAGAGCTGGGGAGGGACTTTTTACAAGGGCATGTAGTGACAGGACGAGGGGGAATGGCTTCAAACTGGAAGAGGCTAGAATTAGATTAGATATCAGGAAGAAATTTTTCACTCTGAGGGTGGTGAGGCACTGGAACAGGTTTCCCAGAGAAGTTGTGGCTGCCCCATCCCTGGAGGTGTTCAAGGCCAGGCTGAATGGGGCTTTGAGCAATCTGGTCTAGCGGGAGGTGTCACTGCCCATGGCAGGGGGGGTTGGAACTAGATGATCTTTAAGGTCCCTTCCAACCTAAACCGTTCTGTGATTCTGTGCTCATTTTGGCTCGACTCAGCTCACCCAGAGCGCTGCTCCATCTCCATCGTACAGAGCAGGCAACCTCACCAAGCAAGGCGGACCTGGGACAGATGCCAAGGAAGCATACACAGCAGAGCAATTGAATCCCTTTCAAGTGGCATCCCCATTGATTCAATTTTGAGAGCAGGTTTTTGGCAGGTAGAAATAACATTACTGAGGCAAATGAGAAAAATTGGCCGAGGAACACCTTGACAACTGGTGTGGGGCAAACTGAAGGTGTTTAATGGATGGTGTTCAACAGGAGAAGCAACCCCAGTGCAGAGCAGAGACCACGGAGGGCTGAAGACTCTGGTGCATCACTTGTGAGGGTCCTCACTGAGATCGCTCCTCTTGCGTGGCCAGGCCTTGGGACTGCCTCATCCTTAGCATTGGCTTCTCTGTCAAGCCCAGAAAGCCCAAAGTGAGGAGGCACATCAGCGCACTCCGTCCAGGCGGTGAGCAGCCAGGCTGCAGGCTCCTAGCTCTGAGCAAAGAAGGGACGCTAGCTGCTTGATGAGGCCCCATCTAATGTAACCACTGCATTCTTTATATGGATGCTGGATGGTAATCATAGGCTAGCTGTACTTGGAAAAAATGGTGGTTGCCCGCTTTCCCCAAATCCAAATTCCTGCTGGTGATCCAAGGATCTCCCTATTTTTCTGTTTTCTTTTTTTTTTTTCCCAAACCCAGCATAAAGAGAACAGGTCTCACTGTATTTTATTTCTGAAAGTCAGGGAGATTATCGAAGCCATCATTTGCTGGGAAGAAACAAGTTCAGCCAAATTATAGGTATCCCTCCTCTCCTGAGAGTCCCAAGTATAACAGGCATGCAAAAAATGCCTCATTGAATATTTCCGAAAATAACAAACATCTCCTGACCAGTCGTTCACCCTTGTCCATTATGTGGCATCATAACGGAGCAAATAATAGCGTACCAGAGGAAGTAAAAACACCTCTGAACACCATTTATCACAGTGATTGGGTGTTATTCTTATGAAATATGCTGGCCAGGCGGAGAAAAGCAGCAGGGTGGAAGCAGCTTGGAAACCCAAGGACAGCCAAAGCAACAGGTCCAGACTCGGCCGACCTTGCTCCTGTTGTTGTAAAATATGAGTGACACGTTGCACACTGCACAGGCAATTACAGCTACTTAACCCTCATCTGCATTCCACACAATGCAGCCAAGTAATAAATATAATTACCTCCTTGTCTAGAGCTGTTCCTCAGGTTAACCTCCCACCAGTCAGGCAGCCACCTCCCCAGTTAAAAAGATTAATTTTTAAAAGCATTAAATCCACAGGTAAATCCAGGGTTCAGGTCTCTGGAGCAACTCCTCAGCAGACCCCCTGCATGCCCACTTTTGTTGTGGAGGATCAGCAGAACATCCCACACCCCAAATACCCAAACAGCACCGACAATGGAGAAAAATGGGGTCAAACCAAGAGCGAGGCAAGGGAAAATACATGATGGATATAAGAGAAAGCTTTCTGAAAGGAAACTAAGCTATGCCTTCCTTTTGCTAATAGAAAGCAAGTTTTCCAGTTCACTTGTGATAGCTCTCTAACTCTTCCTAACTCTCACCAGGATTGATGTACAGTAGAAGACCACCTGGCAGCAGCCAGGATAGAGACTGGGCAAACTGAGGGAAACTTTCCATCCCAAGTTTCTTGTGCTGATGTAAGTCAGTGCAAGATCACTGAAGCTGGTGGAAGCTGTGTCTATTTATATCACCTGACTATCTGGCTGATGAATCACCATATTGCTGTGGCTGGAAAATACTGCCTCACCAGGAAAATCCCACTTTCAGTGATACAAAATCTGAATGGCAAGGGAAAGAGCTCTCTTCCAGCTCCAAAGCAAACTTACTTAAAACTAGGTAGGGCGATGTCCCTGCAACAATGAGAACTCACACCAGCTCCTCAATGGCTGTTCAGCTCAATCAAGACTGTCAAAACATTTCTTATTAGGTCTTTCCTACTGGTGTTTCTTTTCTTCTGAGATACCCTCGGCCTCTCCTTCCTCCAGGCTCTTATCTCCTTGCACATGTTCTGCCTCACAAGAGAACAACCATAACAAAACATGATTTATGGCCAACTTGGAAAATGCAATGACTTCCAGGGTTCCATTTGAATTCCTTCATGTTTGCAAAGTTTAGATGCTGTCCTACAAGTTGCCAAAGATTTCAGAGCAGGAAGTCAGCAGAAAAAGAAAGATAAGGGGACTGCTGGGGCTAGGACAAATCCCCTACCACGTGTTTTGTTTTCTTGCCTTCTCATGCTTTAAAACTGAAGAAGAAAGGATCTTCCTCAGCTTCTTTTTCCCTTCTCCCTTTGCCCTGAAAAGACACCCTCAAGCAGAATTGATTATGTTTTCTTAATGAAAATTAGGCTAAGGGAAGGGAGGCACCTGGGGAGCCCAGGGAGTTTGCGTTTGATATAAACTATATTTTTTAAGTGATCATTAAACTTTTAAATGGCCTGGGAGCCCTGGTTACACCACATCTCCAACCAGGCTGAAAAATCCCAGGGGCCGGGAACCACATCTATCTTCTCACTTGCGAGGTCAGCAGGGACCCAGTCCTGGCTGGGGTGGCTACTTGGTGCTGCTCCGGCCCAGGGATCATCACCTTTGGCACTGATGCCTTTCACCCAAAACAGCAGAACCGTTTTGCAGATGTTTCTCCCCCCTCCCCGCAGGGACAGCTGACACACAGGGCACCCACACCCCACAGTTTCCCCGACCGCTGCCTCGCCAGGCCAGAGGTCTTCTGCCAGGAAAAACGGGTCACCCCTCTGGTAGTCCAAGAGAGAGGAAGCAAAATGTCATTTTTGTCACTATTTTGCACTCTAATAGCAAAAGCTCCAGGTCTGTACTCACCAGTAACTTGGTCTGGGCCATTTTGCCAGTCTGGGACAGTGAAGCGACTCTTATTTCACCTCATGGTTGGGATTTTTTAGGGGTCTTTTCTGAGGACACAATATGTGAACGCTGGGCCTTCTCCCAGTGCAAATCAAATGATAACTTGACCTCAAGCAGTTAGGATATCCAATGCACTCATTTTGAAGCACCAACATGTCCTGTGACCAGACCTGATACCATACGACCCAAAACTTTCCACATCTACACTGCTCTTGCAGCCAGCACCAAGGCCACCCAGCCTCACAGGTCTGCAAACCCGGCAATGCTACAGCCTCTGCCCCCCACGCCAGGAGCACGTCAGGGCAGCGAACCCTGCTGCAGCAACCCCGAGGGCAGAGATCCCTCAGGAGACCAACCAAGACCATGTCAGGGCAGCGCATTGCTCAGTCTAAAGGCACGTCTGCAGCAGTAAGAAAAAATAATGGATCCCACAGGGAAGCGCCTTGTGACTAAGGTTCAAGAACTTGTCTCAGTGGGCCAACACAGAGAACCATATAAGCATATTACCAGGTTGCACCCACTGTCATATACACCTTTCTGCCCTTGGCTGGCCGCTTGCCACTTTGCTCAATAGAAGACAGATTACTAGAGATATATAGACAGATGTAGTTGGTTTCAATAAGTTTTCCATGACTGTTTGCATTCCAAAAGTTACTAATTACAGAGTACTTTTTGGTACAAACAAAATTTTCTTTGGAAATAAGGTTGTTTGCAGAGAGATGAAAAGCATCACAAACATGCTCGCAATTTGTGAATACGCATCCATACACATATTTCTAGTAATGCTCATGCAGCCCTCCTTACAGCTCTCTTGCAGGTCTGATGAATCACACCCTACAAACACCACCACTCAAGCAACAGTCATGCTGAATAGCGCATGACTAACCCGCAAGCAGAAGTTTATTCACAAAGTGCATGCAAATAGCAAACACATCTGTAAGCAGCAGCCCTTACTTCAGGATAATTTGCAAACAAGAAAAGGGGTTAAGTCTGTCACGCTGATTGCTTACAGAAAGTAGATCACTCAGCCTTAGTCATTTGCATCTCTTTCTCGATTGCAAATCCTCCTGGCACAGAATACAGCAGGCCCTTTCATTTGTTTTCCTACTCCTCGTCCTCCAGATGTTCAAGTCAGACTTGTTTTCTGCAGTATTTTTTTTTATTTTATGACTTCTCAGCCAGATAATGAAACCTACTAAGGTCACTACTTGGCAGTATAATAACTATACAAGCTCTGGAAACTCATACATATACTTGATTTATTATTTCCCACTATCAGTCATATAAATACATTAAGCTTTTCCAAAGAAGAAGTTGCCCCATCAATATTCAGCTTCAGCAGCAATGCAAGGTAAATACCGGGATCCAGCTGCAGAATGAAACAACAAAGCAAACGGTTTGTGTCTCAGCAACACAAGTGGAGCAGCACTGCTCAGCAGTGGGCTCCGTGAAAAGGCCTATGCTCATACTTGATAAAAAGAAATTATAAACCCAATAAATTTGCAATGGGTTAGAACAAAAACAGAGATACCTACTTCCCCCACCCCCCTTCAGTGAATAAGTGTTTAAATAACTTATTTGGTGTAATATTACCCAGAGCAATCCACAACTGGACACACAAATTCCAGAAACACCAGCTCTAATTTACCTTCAGCAAAAGGCAAACTCCCAGAACCCCTTTCATTTGAGACTGGAATGGCAATGCCTGCAGTACCTCAATAAGAGATTAATTTAGGCATCAATTTAATTAATTACAGCTGTGCTGAGCTCCTGGCAAATAGCTGGAAAGTGCAGTAGGATTTTTTTTTTTCCTCTCAACAAGGGAGCAGGTGAGTGAGGACCAGACACTAAATTTGTAGTAGGTGTGGCTAAAATTGATAGACAGAGAGTTAGCAAGCTTTGAAGACTGAATGCATTACCATTTCTTAGTAGACTTTTGGGTGCCTCTCATGACTGCTTAGGTGATATCTATGGTTTTATAGCTTAAGCGATGTCTTCAAATTATATTATATGCTCTCTGACTGGTAAGCATGTTAGTGTTACTGCTATATGACATCTTTTGTGATGTTTTCTCAATGCTTAACTTAAGCATTGACAGAAGTACAGGTTACCTATGTGCATTCTAACCATATTAAGTCTCCCATACTGTGGAAGATAGTTTTTTAGGAGCAGACTTCCACTTTACTCTTTGATTTAAACCTGCACTCAGGACCACCAGCAAATAAGGGATGCCTCTAAATACTGCTGTAAATCCCACCATTTATTTTGCAGGAAGTTGCCTCTTTCCCCAGATTTAGGATGTTACCGGGAATAAGTGATCCACTTTTAAAAGAAGTTGCTGTGAATGTGAATACTGTGTATCTCTCTTATTACCTCTCTTATTGCCTCAGTGTACAATCAAAGTCTTGCAACTTGCCCGTGTCACGAACGAATAGTTATAAGCTTCCTTTGATACCTACTTGGTTAATAGCCCTAAGACAGGTTGGGATAAATAGTCCCTGGCACATCTTGCTCCATCTCACTCCCCGTCCAAGGACCTGGAATCGCGGGGGCCAGAGTCTCCAGCTGAAAGACGAGCGTGGAAAGTCTGTATTCCTGATCCCTCACACTGGATTTCATTTCAGAGATTTGGGAATAGTAGGTAAATGCCTGACAGCTACAGCAGCCAGCTAGGAGTTATTCTTGCTATAGAGAGCAGTGACAAAGACTATTGGCTTTCAGGATTTTGTATTTTGGGGGCTATGTCTTTCAAGCCGCCTATCTCAGATTGTCATCTTACTTCAGCAAATATTGTCATCATCATCATCAAGATATCATCATTCAAGCCGCAGCAATGCGCTGCCTTGGCAGAGCTGAGCCCATCCGTGGTGCAAGCCGGCCGGGGTGCCAGGGGCTTATATCATAGAATCATCTCATAGAATCCCCAGTGCCTGTGGACAAAGGTGCTCCTCCCAGGGACCTCTGCCCAGCACTGCTGGGGCTGGTGGGCTTCACCACAACAGGTAGCTCACCCTGGCTTTTGGAGTCACTGTGGCTTCCATTAGCTGACTTGTACATCTAAATTTCAGTGTGCCCTGAAAACATTATAACTGGTGTTAGCAAGAACTCCTGCTTCATCTCACTGAACTTTTCCTCATTGCATCTTTAAAAATAAGCAATGGTGCTCAAGGGAAGCCTCTTTCTCCTCAAAGAAAGACTCACTTTTAATTACCAACTGCTAAATAAAGCCGTTCTCACTCCTTTCAGCTACCAGAACATGTACCTAATTAGAAAATACACCACATACTCATAAATAACCTGGTAATGGAGACACAAGGAGAGGGAGATGCCAAGCGTAGACATAGATGTATTCCTTTGGAAAGGGTAATACATCCTTACGCATGAGGTAAATGTTACTTTATGTAGCCCAAAAGTGGTAATAAAAGGACTGTATATGTACTAAATGTTTTTGTTTATGACAGGTTTATTAAAAATCAGAAAATTAGAAGTAACAGGAACAGAGTGTATTTTCTACCTCTCCAAAAATGTAATTGTTGACACTCCTGTTTCATTGACATAAGCAACTTTTCCTATTTCTCTTCACTCCTTACTAATTTGAGCCTTTGGAAACTATTTTGGACTTAAACCATAGTGCCAGCTAGGCCTGATGATTTTATCATGTGTACTTCCCTGCCCTTTTTTGCTAATCAGACATCAAACAGCACCCCCTCTGGGTGAAGTCCCCCCGTTTACCTTCACGTGAAGGTTTAAACAAGTTATGCCTCTCTTACTTGACATGAATACTGGGTAATCAGGAATAAGCAGTGCTGAAACAGATGGTTTTGCTTCAGTTCCTTTAATCGGGGATGTGTTAAACTCTCAGTGAACACTGATTATAGGAAAAGGACATGGTGAGTGTGATTCGGCGAGCGTCAATTTGGGTCCCCGCGCTGTTCAGGTGTAGGGCTACAGGGGAAGGATGGGCGAGCAACCACCCGCTCTGCGGGTTACCCTGCTGGTTCTCAGCCAGCTGTGGGCAGAGCTGTGCCCGCTCGCAGCGCCGGACACCCCAGCCTGGCACCACCGCAAGGCTGCCCGGGCTGCCCGGGAGCACCCTCTCCCCTTGCAGAGAGCACCAAGCAGCACACACGCACGGACACACACATGCACACGCGTGCAGAGGACAACTCGGCACCAACCAAGCCAGCTGCATTGCTGGAAGTGCTCCATGGGGATTAGCTTGAGCCGTGGCAGCTTGGCACGCTGCTAGGTTTGCGAGCAGGGAGGTGAAGGGTGGCAGTGGTGCAGAGCACATAAGTGAGAGGAGAGCAATGTGTATGGCATGTCATGGACAGATCAGCAAGGCGCTTTTGCTACCGAGCATCAAGAAGATGCCGACTGCTTGGAAAACAGCAGACCATATCTCCTCGCTGTTTTACTGCTAGTCGGTTTAGGGTCGGGAAGGGAACAGCCTCTGCAGATGTGCAGAGGGTGCGAGCCCCAGTCACCAGGGCTTGGCTGGTGGCACCACAGGGTGATGGGGGCGGGAGAAGAGCATGTTTGTGCCCCTGAGGTGTCATTGGTGTTTGCCCTGGGCCACCACAGGACTTCTTGACACAGCTAGCACTTGTACACAACAGAAAGTGTTTGTCAGCGTAGCCAAGTACAGGTCCTCAAACAAGGCAGGTTACGCTTTACAGAGCTAGTTGTACCCTACCTAGCCGGTACAGCTAAACTTGCGTCTCAACTGGCTGTTCATGGCTACCACTTCATTAATGAAGAGAGTGACATTTCTCCCTGCTCTTGGTAGCTACGCCACTGCAACTTTTACCCACCAAGCATAACTTAACAGTATTCATTCTTGGTAAAGGGTAAAGTCAATCACAGCTTCACCAGCTGGGCAGGATGGGATGGGCATGCGCCCAGATAACAGGGATGCTGCTCATACAGCAGAATGACCTACAGCACTGGCATCCCCATGCCAGGCCCCCGGGGACGCCCGTGGGCTGTTTTCCTTGGGCACAGTCCAACACAAAGCCTGCAGAGCCACCACAGAGATGATGTCCCCACCCAGAAGCAGGGCTGCAACCGTGCTGTCTGACCAGGACCTCCTGCAATCTGGAGTAGTGCTACGGGGATGGGAGGGAAAGCGCAGGATCCACTGGCTCCAAACCCTGCTTTGGTCTCAGGCGGGCTGCCGAGTGCCAGGGAGTTTACTGGGGCAACCAGGCTGCTTGTGGGGGCACTCGCCTACGTGTGTGCTCTGGGGTCTGTGCTGACCCTGTTCCACATCTGCTCCAACAGACGAGCAACCTGAGACTGTCACTGAGCAACAGGGTGATGCCGGTAATTTAGGAAAAGGCAAACCATTTGTGCTTGTCTGCACACTGGAAAATGCATCCGGGAAAGGTTAAAACTGTCTTTGCAGCAGCACAAAACAAATGGGAGAGAACATCAGGATGGGTGCGCTGCTGCTGGAAGGAGATTGGTGCCCCTGCTGTGGTAAAAGATGCTGCAATGTAAAATCATGTGTCGCAAGGAGACTTGCAATGTGCTCGTTTGTCTCTATTTCATGTTAAAGTGAAAACTGGGGCTGGGGGTTGGGTTTTGGTTTTGTTTTTTTTTTAAATCAAAAGAATTCTGAAAGTAAATTTCCTCAGATTCTTTGTTTGATGGATTGCTTGTGACAAAAATTCATACAGAAATAAATCACTGTGCTGAATGCTACCTGAAAAAGGTGTGGTTCTCTGTTTTCTGTGTCTTCTAGGAAATAACTGGCAGTTACTCATCTTAATTGTCTAATTTCTGCTTGTTGACTAAAAAGTCAGCTCTTACCTGAAGTTTTCCTAGAAGACTCTCAGCAATGAAGGGAAAATGGTGCAGCTTGTGGTGTTACAGGCACCAGCGAAGCCCAGTTTCATACAAGCATCGCTTAAACTGCGGTTCAGATTGTTTCGGTACTTATTTCGAGTATGCCCATCTAGCCAGGGATGGAGATGTATGATTAAACAGGAGGGACTGAAGTCCTTTGTGCAGCACAGGGAAAAGGCAATGTGTGCAGCTGCAGGGTGGACCTCTGTGGGGAAGGCAGTGGCTGCGCAGCTGCGTGACCACAGCCACAACTCAGAGCAGAGCCACGCAGGCAGTGGGAAGCTGACACCCGAGCTGTTCCCCATCCTCCCTCCTAGGTAAAAATACAGATGTGCCCAGCTATGAGCCTGCTGGACTCATCTTCTTGCAAGCAAGTCCTTTGCATGTGTTTTAAAGGAGGAAAACAAACACACAGCTGAAGGCATGGAGGTGGATGAGTTAAGAGGCAAGACAGGTTCACCACAGGGTAGATTATTCTTGTCAAATCTGATATCTGATTTTCTAGATATCAGATCTGGGATAAACCTTTCCTCTCTGGGTTCCAAAAAGGCTGCAGGGCAAGGTATGAGTTTACCTGGAGAAGAAGGAGATGGAGATGGGCAAAACCCTGGCTAAAGAGACAGGGCCCCAGGCAGTGGGGAGAAGAGTCGGAGCAACAAAGCAACAGGACTTTTTCCAAGACTGATCTTACTCAATATTTTTTCTCATAACCTTGGCTCAGAACGTCAGCATATGCTAATAAAATTTGCTGATGACACAAAACTGGGAAGCAACATCAACTGAGAGGGTTAGAACATGTTACAGGAGGGGCTTGTGAACCAAAGTAACAGAAAAGGGAGGAAATTCAGTAGCACAAACCCCAAGGTCTTACATTTGGGAACTACTTATTTTTTTGCTGTAAGCAAGGAACTCATCAGCTAGCAGCAACAGAGCTTTTTCCCCTGAGCAAAGGGGAGTTGTGAACGATAACGTGATGCAGCTGTGAAGAGGCAACTTCAGCCTTAAAATGCTTCCAAAGAAGTATCTCTGATAGCAATACGTCAGGAAGGGTCATACAAATGCCACTTTACAAGCTTTTGATTAGGTCTCGCTTGCAAGAGCAGGTACAATTCTTGCTTCCAGTTCCCAGCATGAATTCCCAAGGAACACAAAATAGGAATGGAAAAGAGGTATCTGGATAATCAGAAGAAAAAAGGCTGTATTACCAGAATATTTTTGCTAAAAGGTTCGGTTTGGGAAACTAGCAGAACAAAAGCTCAGAAGAAAGTCAGCTGCTGTCTATAAGTGTGCTGGGTACAAACGCTTGGAAAGAAGACCTGTTTAAGCACCAGGACAATTTCATCATAAGACCATATGGATCCATACTAGCCATCAATATATTTTGACTGTAAATTAGATGAAATGTTTAAATCATTGGGATAACCAGATTTTGTAAAAGGTTTCCTATGGGATCATGGAGTCAAATAATCCACCTACTCTTAATATGGAGTTTGATGAGTTAGAAAAGGGAGCATATACGTGGACCAGGTAACTCAACAAGTCCTTTCTAATCACTTGTCCTATCCTAGCACGCTTCCTCAGTGCTATTCATCAATAACATAAGTGGTAAAACATAGAGATGTATGGGTAGCTTTGAAGCTCCAACTTTTTCTTAGGTTTTGAAAGATAATTGAAGGGGTCCACAAGCCTACACTCTACACTCTGCCTGCAAAGGATTCCAGTCTGAGAGCGTGGACTCAAGTTTCTAAGTATAAAGTATCACACAGAATATGAAAGTGAGATTTCAAAGACATGTCCACACCACTTATTTTGAAGAAAAAAACCCATCTGACTACATCAAGGTCTCTTTAAAACCCCATTGAAAGAACTGGAAGACTTTGAATACTTCTGTTTTGCATGTTATCCTTCCTCTTTTTCCACAGCAAATTTTTACTGTGTCTGAGCACAACAGATTTTTACTGTTTCCCATTCCCCCTTGAGACACTTGCAAGAGGCTGAGAAAAGACAGATGTTTCCCACCTGTCTGGTCACTGCGGTTCCACAGAGCCCTACAGGTGTACAGTGGTGATGAAGAATATATAAACCATTTGCTTTTTAGAAATTTTTCCCCACTTAGGCTCACAAAAGGTAAGGTTCTTGGGCTGGCAGGCTTGGCAGGGAAGACATTTTTCCTCATGCAGCATTTATTTTTTGATGCCTACAGCACTGTCCAACACAAGGGAATTGCACAGCTTTTCAGGGCACGTCTTTCTTTCACAGTGTTCTATTTAAAACATATAATCACAAACCCCATGAATTATTATCACTTAACGACTGGGACTTCCTGCCTTAAAAGCTCTTTGTTTATAAGTCATCACCTGTCTCTCTATTAGTGAATTTTCCAATAACCCGATGTATTTGGGGACTACCCGGAAGGGTATGACTAATGCCTCCCTGCTCATATTTTCCCACTTTCCTAGTAAATCAGGAAAGAGAAGTAGCCAAAGCATCTCCACTTGAGCACTGTCCACCTCATGGGTTCCTCTTTTCTATCCTATTTTCTGCATACTGTCCTGCATCACAGCGCACCCTGCCCCTGCTCCTCTGGAGCCTTGCAAAAGTTAAACAGCGAGAGACCAGCTGGTAGGTTTTGCACGGACCCTGGCCAAGGGCTGTTTCTGCATGACCACCTCAGCCACACGACTCTCATATCCACTTAAGTCCAATTCACAGACCTAACCTGGAAATATGCCTCCTGTTACCTACGTGCTCCTCCCACGCAAGCTGTTTTGCCTTCCAGTCATCTCTAGTCATAGGTCTCATTTTTCCTTCCCTCCCCCAAGACATCCTCTCTTTCACCCCGGGCTGTCTGAGTCCAGTTCTGACACATCACCTCAGAAGACTTTCCTACACCCATACAATAGCCTCCAGGGCTGCTCTCCTTAGACTAGCAGCTTGCCAACCTTTTGGCACTCCGAGAGAGCTGCAGCTTTTGAATGGATACGTCAATGACTTCTTGAAACTCATTCTTATTCACGGTCTCCCCTCAGTCAGGGGGGGCCTTCCAAGAGGGAAGCAAGCCCTTCCTTATCTCCACAGATCTTGTTGCTCAAGATCATAGCCGAGAACAATAAACAATTAACAAACTCTCGGGGAATACCTTAGGTGTATTTTCACATCGTGCCCCACATCACATCCCAGCAAGCCTGCACATGTTCATGACTCCAAACTCCAAGCTCAAACCCACACTTTCCCAAAAGACTTAGTTCAGACCCTTATTTTTTTTGCTGTGCTTCATCAACATCTCATGCAACCACCACTTTGCCAGTCTCGTTGATTTTACGCAAAGAAAACATTTCTGTGTTATGCTGAGATTCAGGGCTGATGTGGATAGAGAGACAGAAGGATCCACCACTTTCCAGTTATTAAACCAGTTTTTCCTACTCCTTCCAGTGCTCCACAGAGCCATAACTGTGTCCTTGCTGCTTTTCTCCCTCTGAAACATGTCTCTGTCTTTCTGCCACTGAAAGCGAAGAGAAATTTGCCCCAGGTGAGACTAGCTAGGAAAGCAAGAGTGCACTGCAGTGACAGTGCCAACAGGAACATTGCCAGAGGTGTGAAGTTGTCTCATCCTTTGTGATCCTCTGCACAGATGGCTTTTGTGCCAGGGAAACAACACCGCGCCTTTCCCTGAAATACCATGGGGTGGGAAGGGGCGGAGGGCAGACTTTTCTTGAATGGTTCTTCAGCTGGCCTGTGAAGGAGACCTGTCTTATTAATGCTTTCCTTAAATACTATGCAGTGGCGCTGAAAAAACACCTTTTATTCCACACATAGCTTTCTTCAAAGAAAGATGGTTTGTGGAGAGAGGAAATGGCTTTTCTTAGATTCCTTAACATAGCTGGAAAACACAGGTGAGGTTTTGGGCACACAGCCCTTTTCATGGGTTCTTTCTCCTATAATTGCTTTAGGATGTGTAACGGATGTGCAGCACACGTAAGGCAAAAAAAAAAAATCACTTCAACAATATCAGCATGAATGTGAGCTTTCCAACAGGACCACCCTTTTCACATCTGTGGCACTCTTCTGTTGAAATTAGAAACTGCTTAATTATAGCCCCCTTGAATGGTGCTGGTCAACTGAACTGTGCCAAGGGGAGAGCGGGCAGGCGGTCTGCCCCAGTCTGGCCTACAGAGCAAAGGCTAATAGGCATAAAGGGATGGTTTTCCCCATCCAACTGCCTCAACCTTTTTATAGACTCGCCAGGTTGAAATCATGAACAAATCATTTTCAGACACGTCTTACCATGCAAACAAATGAGCCTAGAAAGCTTCCAGAGGTGGTTCCTAGTGCAAGCAGCAAAACAGAATTAATATCTTAGCTTTGTCCTTGAATATTTCCATCTGAAATATTCTGAAAACAAGTAAATCCATTGAATTAAAAGCAGAGGAAAGAAACACACTAAAGCCCTTCAAAAACACTCTGGGAAAACAATGGCACTTGCAGTTGACTTTCCTCCAGCACATCAAGGAGGAGAGAACAAAGGTCCGATTTATCAGACATGTGAAGAATAGTGTTATTGTTCTTTTATTTCCTACACATACCCACCCAAATAGAAATGAGCCCTTCCTCCAAACAACACCAGGCTGCAGACGCTCTGTGGATGTCTCAGCTGATAGGTCTCTGCCAGGGCAGGTAGGAACACTAAGTACTTTACCGGATTGCTTAACAAGCACTAAGCAAGCAGCTATAACCCCTGGCAAGTACCTAGGGGTTTTTTTTAAAGCCAAATTTTCATATAGGTGTAAAGAAGCGGCTCTGACTTGTCTCCATGTTTGAAATCTCATTAATTTTTCTGTTGATTCATACGTTCAGTTAGTTAGTTAGCATGTAACACACTGCATGCTGAAACTTGACCTCCAAGCCTATTATAAGCCCAGAGAGAAGTACCGGTTTGATTAGCATCTCCATAAACAAAATTTTTCCAGTAAGAAGAAAAATTTCTGCAAGATGATTGCAGCAGGAGCTGGTGTGACGTCTGTCACACCGGCGATGGCTGTACAAACTTGGCTATAAATTACCACCCAGCAAAGGCTCCTTTCCACTTCAAGGTCTTCACGTCTGGCCCCGACGGCTGCTTACTGAAGAAAGCTGTTGATCCTTTGGGAGTTTCCAGAAGCAAAATATCAAACATATGATGACCACCAGCAACTGCTACAACTTTGGGGATTAATTAGGATAGGAGCCCTCTGCACGCTGCCTGACACAGTGGTGTCCTCACCCAAGCTTACTGGATGGGAAAGTACAGCTGCAGCACAAGTAAGCATGGATACCACCCTCATTTCTTTGTACTGCAGCTATCACTTTCATCCTGATGTTTAAATGTAGTGGAAAAATAAAAGCAACTGAAAGTTGAAAAGAGATAGCTACCTCTTAAGTAAATTCCTTCACTTTGCTCTGTGTTTTTGCAGTTTACTCTAAAACACTTTCCACCAAGTTACTTGAAGACTCTTTTAACAGAAAAATCAGATTAACAGGAGAAAGCATGGCAGCACCGTTTTCCTCACAGCTGGCCTTTGGTTTCTGAGCCATGGAATGTCTCCTCTCTTCACCCTGAAATAAAAAAGAACTTACCATAACTCAGGGATCCCTACATGCTTTCTTGCAGTATGAGTAAAGCTAACTGAAATTACCTTAGGTTTACCCAGGATAGGGGAGGGTATATGGGCAGCTAATGCTCAGTAACTAACTTGGAATGGCAAGTCATCTGACCCACCGGAGGCATCAAGTTCATCTGAGCTAATTGTCCCTTTACAGCCAACGGAAAGGAAGAGGAAAATCCAGAGCAATTCACTTTACCCTAAGACAGAAAGCAAAACCAGACCAGTTGACTCATGCCCAAAACACACCCAGTCCTCCCTTTGACGGTAAAGGGAGCCCCGGGTGATGGGCTGATGGAGATAGCCACAGCAGAGACATGTAAAGGTAGGTCAGTAAAATCCCACCCCTGCATGGGAGCCCTCAGCCTCAGGTGCCTGGTCCAACTCCTGCCCTCAAGTTCGGTGTGAAAAGGAGACCAATTTCTTCCCTTCTCACATTTCATAAAAAGCAGTCAGAGGGTCTTCATTTCTCAAAGAGAACATTTACATCACCTCCAGGAATTGTGTGGAGAGGAGAGACGTTTCCTACCCAGCTCTTGCTACACCAAGGCCATCATCGTCCTTCATCACCGAGGAAGACCTGTTTCACCGTGGGCTTTGCCAAGGTGCTCTCCAGTGCCTGCCTGATGGCATGAGGTGCTGGGTCCCTGGAGCACATCTTGCCACCAGGCTTCTGGGTGCACGTGCTTATGGCTGCCTCTCCAAACCAGCTATGGACAGTCTGGTACCCTCACCTGAGTGCACAGGCTTGGTCTTCTCAGCTTTCAGTGCCAATGTCTCATTGATCACAGTTATTACACCTAATTGCTATTGCAACTGCTATCATGCTTAACAGCAACCCTTGTACCCCAGATAAGCCGGCACAGATGGGGAGCATCCTCTGGCCCACGTGGCTCGGAAGAGAGCAGGGTGATGGCCTTCCTTCCTCCCCTCCACCACCCCCACTGCCTGCACCCAAGCTTGGTCATGGGGAGAAGGCCTCCAAGGGGCAGAAGGACCAGACATGTCCAAGATGGCACCTAGTGGCATGGAGCCACGCAGGATTCCCTGAAGCCTGGGGGCCAGCAAGCTGTGCCCAGCCCTTGGAGGGATGTAGTAACCCAGGGAGGGTGCCCACGCTCACCCAACGCACATCCCAGCTCTGCTGGGGGGGACCTGGCAGATGCTGAGGTGAGGGACAAATAGGGACCCTTAAACTATTCATTAACAGGCACAGTAGGGAAACGAACATTACATGTGTGCACAGAGGCATTCGCTCAAAAACTGTGAAGCTTTTCAGTCAAATATCTGGGATTTCAGCTAAGAGAAAAGCAGAGGAAAGGGAAGGGATATCACCCAGCAAGCAAATGCACTACAATGAGAATTTAGCATGCAAAAGTAAAAAATAGCTGCTGCGTAGTTCGGAAATACAAAAATAGTTTGGCTGTTCCCTTACCCTTTCCTTTCAGTCATCACTCCTCTGCAGCCCCGGGGTTTGTTTGTGTCAGTTGCCATGGGGAGGCTGCGCTGCGAGCCCTGCTGGGGAAAAGGCGTTCCACTAACGAACGACCCAGGGCTAACAGCTCTGTAACAACGTTAACTCAGAGTTTCTCCCTCTCCCTTTGAACATCTGACTTGGCGTATCTCGATGCAATAGAGCGTCACCGCACACACCCCCACCTCACAAACTATTTTCTGCCCTTTTAAAAGAGCCGCGATGGTTGGGGAGAAGGCATGGACACAACATCCATGAACTGCTGTTGGGTTACTCCCTGCCACCAGCGCCATCTGCCCGGTGAAGTTGCTGTTGACACCACATTACCCCTCACGGGAGGAGAACATGCCCATGGCCACGCCCGACCTGGGTAGCCTGGAAAATACCCTGGGCCAAACTCTGCTGCTTTGGGCTGTGATTGCGCTGTTACCCCGACCCCGCCGAGCCGGCCCTGCCAGGGCAAAGCGGGACAGGGGAACAGCACCTGTCACCCTTCGCAGCCCTCAAGGTGGGCTGGAGGTGCAGTGTGGTGGCCAGCGTGCCCCATGGGCACAGCGATGTGCCCACCCCATAGGGCACGGCGTTCAGCGGGGAAGCGGTAGCACTTCCAGTGTTCATCACCCTTGTGGGAACACAAATGCTTTTCGCATATGCCTGATAACAGTGTTGACACGTATCTACAGGCAAGGGCTTGCAGCACCCGCTTTTACCACTCTGGCTCTATTCATAGGCGACTTGCAGAAAACATCAGCCTCCTTTCGGCGGTCCTTCACTTCTGCCCTGCACCCTCACAGAATCACAGAATCACAGAATGCTCAGGGTTGAAGGAACCTCTGGAGATCATCTAGACCAACCCCCCTGCCAGAGCAGGGTCACCTACAGCAGGTTGCACAGGACGGTGTCCAGGCGGGGTTTGAATGTCTCCAGAGTGGGAGATTCCACAGCCTCTCTGGGCAGCCTGTGCCAGTGCTCTGCCACCCTCAAGGTAAAGAAGTTCCTCCCAAACGTTTGGTGCCTCAGATCACCGTGACGGCCGGGTTGCGGAGGTGGCGGCCTGCGCCGGTTCACCATTCACCTCTCTGGGTCTGCCGCCTGGTGCCACTGGTCAGTGGGGCATACTTTATGGAGTGCCTGCAGTCCATCACCTCCTAATAAATGCATTTTGGCACCCCCTGTATTTGCGAGTTTAAACATTCCTGCCTGCAATAAACCTGTCTTGCTCGCCCCACAACTGTCTGAGCGCCGTATTTCCCTTTCCTGCCATGTTCAAATATACTGTTTGGCACCGAGAGGCTTCACGTTTTTATAACACCTTCTATGTTTGCAGCACTGTGCAGACATTCATTGCCGTCTCCCAACACCCCGGCGAGGTCGGCAAGCAAATATTATTCCCTTTTCTCAGGTGGGAAGACTGAAACAAAGTGAAAGCGGCTTGTCTCGGACCACATGGCGAAGCCTCCCCAGACATACCAGGTAGCTCCCGAGCCTCCTTTGCCTTTGCCGAGAGCACCGCGTTTGCACGCAGCCCACGGGCTTTCTCACACCTGGGGCCTGACCCTACGGCTGCCAGAGGCATTTGCTCCCCGTGAGCTTGGCTGCCAGGGCTGAGTACGATATGAGCAGAGCACGAGTAAGAAAGGTTTCGTGTTAGGGACTTGGGTTAGGGCTGCTTTTTCACATCCACCACGCGTGATGTGGAAACACCCAGGTCTTGAGAGCAGCCCTGACCTTCTCTGCTGGCCAGGCTGCAAGTGCCGGAGCTCAGCTTTTTGAAAAAGGCGAGCGTCAAAAATGTGAGAGCACTTTCCAGAGCTCGTGGGTGGTTTAGCTGCCATGCAGGCGCAGACAGCGAGGCTGAGCAACGGGGACGGGAGAAGGGATTTATAACCTCCTCATCTCCAGTCCTGTGCTTCTCCAGACCTGCTTCAAGGCGTTAGGTGGATCTAGTCCAAAAAAAGCCAGGTCTTTCATATTACTACACTGAATAGATGGGGTTTTCCACATTGAGTTGCCTGCCCATTTGAATCTTCAATTGTCATTGCTGTAAGGATCAGGTACCAGGTGACTCAACGAAACGAGAAGAAAGCTGCAGTTGCTGTCCCGCCTCTTCTTACACGCTCGCATTTATTTCTGAGCTCTGTGATCTCAACACCGGAGCCTCAAACACTAAGCATCGCCGAGTATTGGCAGAGCTGTGCTGATAAGGAAGGCAGCCATCAAAGGCAAGCGCAGCTTCAACAGCTGTAAAAGGAGTGCCTCTGACTTTCCCTAATGGCTCACAGGTGGGGGAAAAAGGACAACATTATTCTTTTTCTGTCAGGGTCAGCATTTATAGAAGCTGGCAAAAGATTAAGGCTTCTGTTTCTGGTGAAACCCTTTGCCGCTGGGCTGGTGCAGGTGAGCAGAGCCGGGCTGGCCCAAGATGTGCCATCCGGTGGCATGGTGGCTCCTATGGCAGCACCGCCAATGTTTTTGAGTCCTGTGGGGCTCTGAACTCCGACCGGTTTACAGCTGGAAAGTCCGAACAGGTCGCACTTTAGGGACTTTCTAGGATTTTTTTCTCTTCACTTTAGTTTTGACTCAGCAAACTAACTTACATCCAAACCAAGCTTTTGAATTGAAAATTAACTCAGTGTATGTTCAAGGGACTTTTCTTTTTTAAGTGCTTAATGAGCAACAGTCACGCCCTTCCTCACATCGCTCCTCCGCAGCACCCACCCCTAGGTCAGACACAAGTTTTGGCCACGTCGCTGCAGCATTGCCACAGCCCCGTCCATTACAACAAAATGGGAGAAAGAGGGGGATGGACACAAGTGCATTAGAAAGTTTTTCAGGAGCATTTCAGGCATTTTGGTGGTTCAGCAAAACTTTGCTAGCGTATCTACGCCAGCTACAAATTAACCTGCACTGGAGTTTAGCGTTTCAGATTCCAGGGCATATTATCTAGGCTAGGGCACTGTTTCAAGTTATTAGTTTTATAGCCTGCTTGTAACTACAGAGAGCAATTTAAATAATTACATCCTTGCCACAAAGAGCTTGAAAACCTAGCCGGCTGGGCGAGAGGCGAAGGGGAAGGTGTGACAACACTGCTGGAAAAGCGATTAGTCGGGGAAGTGGGCCAGAAGCGGCTGGGAGACACTCTTGGTGGAAAGCTGCTCAGTGATCTTTGCCGAATGGGCACCTCACTTTGGCTGCACATCCAGCAGCCCCCCAAATACCTGGTCGCACCAGCAGCCGGGCAGCCCCAGCATTGAATGGGCACACTGAGGGTGCCGTCCATGCAGAAACACTTTTTGCGTCCGGTTGCTCTGTAGGAAGCATACTCGGGGCTTAAAAAGGGGTTTTGAGTGCTCGGTCAGGGCTCTGCCTGTCATGGGGAGGCTGAAGAGAGGGGCTTCCCCCGCCAAGGGTGTGACTCCGCAGGCATTAAGCTTGCTATGGAAAACTGGGCAAATAAGCAAAAGACAAAGATCTGGATTCAAGAAAAATGGAAAGTACAAGGTGGACGTTGAAAAAACCTGTGATAAATACTACCTAAGTTGGCAGAGGGGAGGGCACCAGCCTCCCCCGGCAGCACGAGCTGTGCAGCGACTGCTGCCCGCAGGCTGCGTGCAGCACACGGGGGGAGCCCCGGTGAGCCCCGCCACCCCTTCCCCTCCTTTTCACCAGCCTCTCCAGCAGCAAGCCACTCCTCCTCTGCACCATTTGGTGCCCAAAAAAAGCATGGGGGCCGAAGGAGGGAGCCAGGCTGTAGCCAGCTGCCACAAGCACCAGCCACCTGGGGAGCCACTGAGCAGGGAGGGTACCAGTAAATAATCCACGGAGAGGAGTAGTTGGCTTTGCGGCTGCCTGGCCAGCCATGCCGTCCCAGGACAGGAGAGCTTTCCTCATCTCCTACAGTGAAAGGGATGGGTGGGAGCCACCCGCCTGGCCAAGGTCACCTGCATGACACCTCCGGGTACCGCCAGCACCACATCTGCCAAGAGAAAAGCACTAGATCCATGCAGTGGAAATGATGAGGGTTTATGCTACAAATCTCTGTTTAGGACAGCGTTAGTCATCTGCTGTGGGTGTGATTCAAGACCAAAGTTAGCTGACCAAATTCCCTATATAGTCAAGAAAGAGACCAAGAAAGACGGGGGTGTGATCCAAAGAGCCTACGTTACATGCCTGAAGTAAAACAGCGTCAATACTGCCATTGTATACAGAGCGGTATTTTAGTTTCTGGCTCTACTGAATTTTCTGTGGAATCTGTAAAAGTAAAGCAATCTTTTAATACTTCATCAAAGTGGTTTTCCTTTTTTCTGCCACCAGCAGGAGGTATAGCACGTTTTACTGGTATGCACTCACCACCAATAAATGGCACCATTTTGGCTACACTTACCAGGTGTTCTTGAAGGTTTCATGCAAAGCCAATCCAAAAAACACCCCAGGAGTGGCATTTCTCTCCAACGTGCCCAAAGCAGGCAAGGAGTGCTGCAGGGAAGATCACAAAGAGAAGTTTTTCAAAGGCATGGACATCCAATGCAAATACACAGAAGAAATGGAGTGAGGACAGAGAAAAAAGCACAAAAGCCCTGTCAGGTCATCATGGTAAATTATGGGAATGATGGAACCCTTGGACAGTTACAGCCACTGCACAGGTGAAGGGAGCAGGAGCCTGGGAGATAATGAGTTAGGATTAGTGAAACACAAATGACAGAATAACAGAACCAAAAATATATCTGCAGCGGCATGGGTCATTTACTGCCAGCTGCCAAGGAACTGCGTAAGAAAGAGTTACTATCTTTAGTTACCCATCGTCTGAGGAGGCAGAGAAAATGATGCAGTGATGCAGCAGAGCTGGGAAAGAGTAAACATCATGAAAAGTTCATCCATCAGGGAGGAAGGGGCAGGCCAGCTAGCCTAACATTAATATTGGCGAAATAACAAGCTATTCAATTTCTGAGCACTTCTAAGGTTATAAAGAGCAGAGCCAAAATTCCGCTGCCAGTTTTCTTATCAGATTTCCGAATTCCTTTGTTTCCTCTCTCATCAATCATTTTGCCTTCACACCGTGCTTCAGATGCTGGTTCTTCTTCCCTCCACATCACCATTAAGTCCCCTTCCCCCTAAGTGAAGATGCTTGCATGTTTATATCAAACAGCTTATCCAGTGACACTATGATTTTCTATCTTTGGAATAACCAGCAACATGTCTATTTCCATACACACTTCCATGATTCAAAGTGGTGCAATCTCCCAGTTAGCATCCATCAGTTGTTCTTAAACAGTTCCCTGGGACTATTTGTTATTGGCAATTAAGTTTTGTTGGTCACATAAAGTTGTGTGCCATTGTTTCCATTTCCTGACTGGAGCACAAGGCAAGTCATTTCGGTGCTAATATTAACACAGCATGATTTTCCATTTGCTTTTGCAAATACTTGTACCTGCAGCTTTGAAATAATCACTCTTTGAACCACCACATTACAGTATGGTTTGGTTGACCTAACGGTCACAACAGGCGCATGCAAATGGATTGCAAGAACAGTTAAGCCAATTTCCTTAATTATATATACAAATATGAGTGGGTTTATGTTTTAATACTGTTTACCCAGTTCTCCATTACAATTATTGGCCTGTTTTCCTGTATTTGTGTTCTTTTTCCTTCTTCAGCTTCATTTCATGGCCGTTTCCCTTTCTTCCCATAGTCATAATATCTCCTTCTCTATTCATTCTGCTACCTAGTGAGCCTTTCTCCTTTCCCAAATGACTTATCCTTGGCAACCTTTTAAGCAAATCTTCTCTATTATATACTCTGCTATTACTCTAAATCTGATCTCCTCTTTGGCAAAGTTTGCTTGGGATGGGTCTTACTTTTCCCTTGGGATTCATTTTGCAAGCTTTTTTGCGAAACATTTTAACCAGTTTTGAAGGACCTCAGCCGAAAATGCTAAAATAGGACAGCAGCCGCATTAATAAAATCTGAGATAGCAAAGGAAGAAAACTGTTATTAAAAGTAACACAGCAAACCTGTGGCACTGTCCCTTCTGCTTTTGCGTGGTTTGGACGTAGGGCAGAAGGGATGTCTGGTGTGCAACCAAACGATCCGTGCTGCCACCTGGTTGACCCCCGCACACTCTGGCTGGCTCTTTCCCGTGGACTGGATGCCTGCTCTCGGTGTAGCAGCTACACCCATGCTCTTTTGATGCCTCGTAGCCACTCATCTGATGTGTCCACATCTGAGATCATTTGGTCCTTTTCATGAGGGTCTATCCTAAGGATAAGAGAGGCAAACTGTCCCACTTGTTTTCTAGAAAAAAATTGCAGAGACAAATCTGAAGAGTTAAACATTACTATAGAGGAAACGTCTCTCTTAGGGGAAGAGGTGTGACTAGTAGAATGAATGCCCTTCAGATAAACGCCACTGTGATGAGCTATCAACATGCACTGCCGTTTTTTCCTGGCATGCCCCACCCCAGCAGAATTACATTTTCTGCCCATACAACAAGTGAGAGCTTGCGGCATACCCTTCTTCATTCAAATGAGACACTCTCAAAATAAACTTTATGAGGCAAGCAAACCTCTGGCATGGCACTATCAAAGGAGAAAAATCTGCACACACACCAATAAAAAATTGCATTGTGAAATGGTCGATGTTGACATGCAGCTAAAGGAACACACATCCACCAAATGGAAGGAAATAAAAATTAAATTACCCAGCACTATTTACCTCCCTGTTCATTCAGCCATGCTCCCACCCAATTTTCTACCAATTCATTTACAGTGAAACTCAATGCATATCTGTACTGCAACCAGCTCTAGTTATAACTCCTTTCTGGATTTTAGAGCTTGGCAAGGTAGATATACTAAAATAATAGTCTGGTTTAAGCACAGTTTTCCTACCCTTACTGTCACAGTCACATTGAAATAGTGTCTGGGGATACAACATTATGCCTTTATATCTTTTATTATCTCTTAATAGGGCAAACTCAACACAGAGAACTATATAATAGACCTAATAATAGAAATCAGGAGCTTGAGGTGGCAACGCAAACCACCGATCTCAGTAACACGATAGGCACTTAGAAGATGCAAACTTGCCTTTTACTCCTTCAGGCAGGCAGTCGGCCCATGACTAGGGAGCCAGGCCAGGGCTCACAGGCCTGCGCCGAAATTTCCAGTTCAACCACAGCTTCCTGCATGACCTTACTCCAGTCACTTAATTAATCCTGTAGATCTGTTTATAGTTGGTAGAAGGAGAATGCATGCTTTCCCTATCAGAGGGTGATTATGAAGGTAAAATCCCTTAATGGCTGTGAGGAATGAGAAGTTTTGAGGGCTCTGGCAACCTCTCACTGGATTTTAAACACTGATTTCACTACTGCATCTGCAGGCGCAGCTTAGACCAACAGGCTTGTGGTCAGGCAGAGCCTTCTGTATCAGGGCACGGTCGGATGCGCTGTTTTGGTTGGAGCTGCTGTGGATTTAGAGTTGACCTTACTCCTCAGCTGCCTGCCATGGTTTTCAGACCCCAGTGGTTGTGCCTATGCAGACATTGAGCTTAAGGAGAGCAGCCTGCAGAGCCGCAGCTTTAAAATTAACAGTTTAATGATTAGTTAAACTGTTGCACCATCTATGTTTAGACAGGTCTTGTGTTAATAATGTGCTCAATCATCCCTGAAATGCCACAGCGAGGCACCTCCCACCACAGTTCAAGTTCTTTGCCACAGGTGTCCCTGCACTGACCACAGCCCTGCAGCACGGTGGGGATGAGGGGAGAGATGACACCCGTGTGGGGCACCTTCCGTTCACTTCGGTTGTGTTCACGCTTGGGTCAGCAAACTTGCCAGTCTCATTGACACTGTGATTTCCATTCAGTCGCCAGGACCAACGTCAGGGAAAATCCATGAGGGGCTCCACGCTGGGCCATCTGCAAGAGAGAAACAACACGGCTCCATCTTAGAATCATAGCAGTAATGAAGGTAAAGCTCATAAAAAAAAAGACTGAGGGAGCTCTGGCTGCAGCTGGCGGGAGAATCAGCTCATCATTCCTCAAAAACGAGGCACCCAAATGCATTTTTTTTTCTCAAACCACTACCCTTCTCACCACTTGCTTTTTAAAGTAACGTGGTTTCACATTCGCTTTTCTAAAGTGCCAGGCGATGCAGGGTCAGGTGTCCCTAATTTGGAAGTCCAGTTTTTCCTTACTGCCCCCTCTGCACTGTCCTCCTCACAGCTGAACTAATGTCACTGCAGTAAAGCCGTGTTGAAGATAAAGGAATCGCTGCCACAGCACTGCTATGGGCAGAGATACATGCTGTCCTTCCAACCAGATGACTGGGGAGGGGAGGAAGGGTTTCAGTAGAAGCATTTGGGCTATTTCCTTCTTAGGAAAGCTTGCCACAGGGTTTTCACCCTAAAAAAGAGGTGATTCAGGTCATGTTATCTGTCAATGCCTCATTTCAAATGTGCACAGAGTCTCTTACAGTCATATATCACCCAAATGCCAAGGTAACCATTTGCAAACACAGTTGCTGCATTTGCACTCAGCAGAGTAGCTCCTTGTCTCATGCAAGCAAAGGGTTCTCCAAACACCCAGAAGTGCTTGTAAATACCATGCACGCAACTAGCTACCATTTTGCCCTCAAATTAACAGGCTGAGTGTGAACCTGGTTCTGAATTCAGCAATTCTTTCGCTTTGCCTCTAATGCTGTGCCTTCAGCACTCAACCCTTTGCCTTCCACACCCCGAAGTGGCACCAGAGCATTTTGAAGAGTAGTTACAAAAGGAAGAACAAAATGTACAGCAAATCGGCTTCAGCGTGCTGTTACAATGCAGCCTACTCTCCAGCTGGTGTCCAACATAGGCACCTCTTAGAAGAGCAGATAAGGGCCAACTGAACCGGTCACCCTTCGCTCCCCTGCTCCAAGAAGAGCTCTCCACTCCCCTGACCCACTTTCCTGTCAAATCCTTGTCTTGATTCCCAGCCACTTTTGCAACCAGCTTGACCCCACTACTTCTGCTTCCTTCTCCGTTTCCCAATGGTTCGGACAGTCACATAGACAAAGGGAGACCTACTCCTAGATCTTAGCAGTGTCTCTGTTTTACATGCAACAGTCTCTGGATAAAATACAAAGGAAATGTGGGGCCAGACCATGTGCGAGCAGAAGCCGCAGTGGCTCCCACGCGGGGCACTGCCCCACTCCTCAGGCCCCATGAATGGTGCATACAAAGCGTCTCCAGGCTGAGGCAGAAGCTGAACTGATGTTTTCAAGAACGCAGCTTCAAACTTAGTCCTTAAATGGATCTGGGCTTGTCCTCTTACTTACCTCTCAGCTTTATAGGCTGACGCCAAAGCAAATGCCCCTGAAGTTGAGAGCTCAAGTTGTAAACAAGGCAGATTTTCCAAGGGAGTTTCCCAGAGGTCCAAAAAGCGGTGAGATATCCAACCCTTGGTGGCTTTCAGCCCTGCCCATTACTCAAATGTGGTGCATTTCAAAACATATTTGAAAGAAGACTATCGTCCTGGAAAGGTACTAAGTTGTTAATTATTTGACGTTGGTTGCAGGGAGCAGGGCGAGTTTGTAATCCATTAATGACTGCAGAATCACTCAGCAGCAACACATCCAAGGGAGCCAGGGAGATATATGAGCTGTTTATGAAAACTATTTTATTGTGAAACGTGTTAAAGGCATTCTTTAAACTGCTCCTCCTTGGCAGGTTTTATTAGCAATTCATTTCTGTCACACCTCAGGTCAAGCCACTGTAGATCTTGCAGCAATTTTTTTTTTTTAACGTTTTTATTTAATTGGTGTCTCAAAGATTGTTTTGAATCCTGTGCATGCCCTGTGAGCAGCTGTCTGGGTCCTCTTCCAAGTTGGCCTCCACAGTGACGCATGCAACTTAAGGGCGTTCCACTTTGTGGGACTGCCATTACTAAAGGACCACTGCCACACACTGGCAAACTTTGAAATATATATTTTCCTGCAGTCCTGCTGACGTTTTTTTCCATCCATTATCTCTGCTTCCCAAAGGATTTGTGTGGAAACAAAACTGTTCTCTTTTCTTAACCAGATTTATCCCTCTGCCCAATTAAATCAGAGGTGCTGCACAATCTGCTCTGCAGGTGACATCAAGAGACATCATCACAAAAGCTGCTGGTGTATCATTACAGGAGGACTGGCAGGGCCAGCAGGAGGAAAGGGCTGGCTGCAGCATGACAAACAGCATTTACACGCCAATACCTTTCCAACAATTCAGTAATGACCAGGACAGTCATCAGGGGAATGCTACGACCGTGGTGGGGCTTGGCTTTGACTTTCTGAAGGTCTCTGGGTGAGCAGGTGAGGGTCTTGTGTCCCATCAGCTGGTGGCACCACATCCTGGTGCCAGATCACAAGGACGGTGCCACTTCAAGGGTAGCTTGCTACAGAAATCTCCTGCAGGCTTTCAGCACTGTCTCTGCACGACCATTTCTGGGAACATGATTAAACTTGTCTTAAAGAAGGAGATGCTAACACAGGTTGGCAAGAAAAACATCACTTAGGCTTCAGGTTCAGCTTGTGCTGACACTTCTTAGGCATTAGGGAAGGCCAAGTCCTGCAGTGATTACTGGGACAGATGGATGGGGCTGTGGTTTCTCTTCGGCATCTCAGCTCCATCATTTTGTTCTTCCTCCGGCCGGCTGTTAATCGGTGACATTGTGGTCTAAAACACGCACCTGAAAGAATAATTCTGTTCTGCCTTTTACTGGCTTTGTCAAATGGCTTACAGTCATGATTACAGAAGTTTGTTTTGATTGCTTTTGATACCCCGGGGTGTCCTATTTACATGTGACTATTTTGCTTTATCACTTTTCTAGCTGGGCTTTTTTCTTGCCTGAAAGTAATGTTCACGACCTTTCGTCTTGCTTGTAAGAGTTCCTTGGAGCTGCCTGCTGGGTGCCATGGCCTGCAGTAAAAGCTTGCCCAAAACCCAGCGGAAGTGAACAGGACTGCAATGGACTTTAGATCCATTTTGAAATACTGTCATTTTGACATCTGCTTTAAAACATTTCAGGTGTATTCTGTAGTAGGCCTGGAATTATTTTTATTCTCCTCAGGTGATATCTTTGAGGCTGGAGCTACTTCTTCCCCCTGCTTGGGAGACACTTCACCTGATTTTTAAAGAATTTACAAGCTACAGTGCTTAATTTCTCTGCAAACACTGATCAAACAGCACTGCTTAGAGCAGTGCCCAACGTCTGATTAAACTGCCTCTTAGGTAGAAAACATTTATTCTTCTGTAGCAGTATGTCAACAACTGTTCAAGACTGTTACCGATGAAGAGGAAAGCTGATGGGAAGAACAGTTTCAGAAGTTGTTATTATGCCTCAACAATTCCAGCCTAGCTGAGTCAGAGGCAGAGACCCCTCATCCCTGTATGTCCTCCTGATTCACTACAAGACAGACCAAATTGCGAATAGAATGAGCTCATAAAAAAAAGCTAGGAGGTAATGTTTCTAATGAATCGTTCCTAAAGCCTTGCGACAGTGAAAGTGTATTTCATTTGACTAAAAAGTTGGTGCTACCACCATCATTCTGGCCTTTCTTCTCTTTCATGTTTCTCAAGCCAAACCCTTGCAACTCACCTGCCACAACTCTTTCATAAACACATCCCAAAAACTGATGCTGAGGCTGAGAGACATGTTTTTTAAGCTAAACGGTCACATGAAACTTTTGCTTAATAATTGTGGTCAGTTATAACTGCTCTGATTTTGTTGCTGTTGTTGTCACAACATTTTTATGACAGCAAGAGCCTTAATATAGAATCAACCCTTCAAGCATACAGAAGGTTTGCTTTTGTGTGTCTTGTGTGGCTCACCATGCCTGCAATAAATACTGGCAAAGCATTTTTGCCTGTGCGTGCTGCCTGCAAACAGAGGGCTGGCCAAGGTAGTTACGCTGCCAGAACTTTTACTTCTAAAGGATGCCCAAACCCCTCAGCTCCCATAATCGCTTGGTGGAGTCAACAGAACTCACGTGCCCAAGCTCTGTGGGTGGGTGGTTCGGAAAACAGGAGCAGATCGGGGGCTTGTTTCCCCTCTGAATTTAGTAATTTCAAGTAGATACTCAATATCTGCAGCATGTATAAAAGACAAACAGCACTCCTCTGCTGTAGACTGTAGTTTTTCCTGCTTGATTTTTCCCTTTTTTTTGCAAAAGTGGAGGTGGAAAACAGCCGGTTCATCTTTTCTGAAGTGTCTAGCCTTCGGGGTTTGTTGTAGCAAGTGTCAGACGCTCAATGTAGCCCTTTCAAAGGACAGGCTCCTGCATGCTTTTTTGCTACGTCTTGTTTGTGCCATGATTTCTAGTTCACTCTCTTTTTGTATTGAGGGATGGTATTCCTTATTTCTTTTTAGAATCATTTTAGTAGAAAGATTTTTCTTTCATTTTTCACCAGTTTGTGATAATAGGTGATTGTGTAACAGGTTGCTTAATAGCTAATTAGAGCTGCATAGTAATTTAAGTAGACAATATATGGCAAGTCCATTTATCTTAGAAATCCCTTTAATCTCAAAAGCCAACAGATCAGTGAGCAGTTTGTCATGGAGCACCAACGTGATGGGACCCGACTTCCTGCAGTAGCACAGACTGCATTCAGAGCAGTCGGGATGCCAATGAGAGATGTGTATAAAGACCCAAAAGGCTTTAGACCCCAAAACACTCTTAGATCAAGCCCAAGCTGCCTGACCAGTCACACACATCCTGGTCACAGAAACACCTTTTCTTCCCCATGGTATCAGTACACTTTTCTTGGCAGCATCACTTTTATGCTCAGCTTGATGAACTCCACCTGCCACGGCTATGTATAGCTGAACATCCTTTTCCTAGTTCTTCTTGCTCAGTACCCTTGACACATCGCGGGAGAGCGTAGGCACAGCTCTCCGAACAGCCGTGGGTGTCAGCTTCCCTCAATAACCATGCCACGTGGCAGGAATAATCTCCTGCTTGTCTTCACACGTGAAGAGCCGATCTCCTTAGGTCCTTCGCAGTATGTACGTTACTAACACAGCCCAGCTTTCACTGGCTTGGGTTAATTGTGCAACCCTTGGTGCAAGAGCCCTCTGCCCCAGTGTCACCTACCCACCCAGATGCACAGGGTGAGATGGGAGATGGTTGCATCCTACACAGCCTGTGCAGTTTTCCCATGTCCTGTGTGTTAACCTGAAGCTGCTTACTCTGTTCCAGCTCTTCTTTAACACCCTCACCTCTCTCCCCATTTCACTCCAATTAACTATGGGATTTCTTGCTCTGTCCTTGAAAGCATCTGAAATCACTTATCAGAGGAAGGTGCTGGAATAAGTGTTCTGACCTGGCAGGTCTTATTGCAACATTATTATTGAACTTAGCAGTCAGTAAATCCTGCCTCAGTTCTGCGCTCTGCCTCTGCTGTCTGCTTGCCTGCTGTGATAATTTCTAGTCCTTTTTGTAGTTTCATCCTTCTTGCAGCATCCACTTTTCCTGCAAAGCTCAGAAATCCTCCTGCCTGTCTGTGCAGAAGACACTAAAATGCCAAATAACAAATGTTGTTAAGTGTTATGCTAGGACCATCCTTGGCATTTCCTGAGGCATTTCTATGTCTGACTTTTAATTTACTATACCGAAAGCTGCCTGAAGCAGAAAGCACATTTGCCCTCATTTCTTACCCTGGCACCCAACGCAGCACAAGCCATTGTGTAACCATGAGGGGCCATGTGTGGTGGGAGGAGGATCTCTCACCCCCCTGTTTTGCAGCGTGTGGCTCTCCGTACCCCGCTCTCCCCACCGGTGCTACCCAGCAGGCAGATGCGAGCTTCAAACTTCATTCAAAGAGACCCCCTTTCTGCCCAAGGGAAACGGTATTTTCATAAAACTCTTCTTTGGAAGGGGATTGTTTCTGTAGTGCTTTTTAAATTTTGATGCTTTGCAACAAGATGCAGTTTCCTGGAGGGCAACGTGACCGTGGGCCCACCTTTCATCCCGCCGTGCCGTTGTGCAATGTTTGGAGGAGCCTCCTGCTTTTATTAGTCAGCTCTTCATAACTCATCTGCAAAAGAGAGCTCTGCACAGCCAAATTCAACTGAAAGCATTCTCCTGGGGAAACAGAAATATTCTCCAGGCTTTGTGTATATTTACAGCAGGCAGATGAAATGCATAAATTAAAAGGATAGGTAGAGACTCTGAGGAGTTTAAGCCAGCCAGGGTACTCGCACACTGTGTACATTTATTAAGGACAGGGTTTTTTCACAGGGAGCAATACTGTGTCACGTCTGACTTTCACAGTTGTGGTAAAATACACGGTGGCATTTGAAGGTGGTGGGACCGCTGTGAAACCCTTCGCTTTCAGTGGTTCCCTGGTAGGAGACCTTGGCACTGGGAGATGGCAGAGAGGAAATCCTGGAACAGACCGAGAGCTGAGAGAAAGCACAGCTAAACGTCACAAGATTTAAGTGCTATGAATAGGGAGTTTGTCTCCAAAGGAGTCACACACGCCTTTATCCAAAGGAGACGGGTTTGGAGGTGGGGGGGTTGTTTGGGGTTTTCATCCTCTTTTCCCAGCACAAAGCTACTTTCTGCCTACAGGTGCGCCCGATAAGCACTATGGGCTGCAGGCTGGAGGCCGATCAATAAATAAAAAATGCCTGTCAATACCGTCGCTCGCCCCTCGCCGCGGCAGGCTGGTGAGAGCTTGCCGAGCAGCTGAGGTTCCAGCACCGGGAGCCAGCCGTGCTTCCACACGCGGCCCGCGGGTGAAATGGAAACCAGACGGGAACCTCTCCAGCCCCACTGGGCTCGCCTTCCACCCGGTCTGCAATTAATTAAGACCGAAGGGGAGGTTTTGAATAACCCCTTTGTGGAACAAAATACACGCAGTCAAAACCCAGCTGACAAACACAACAAAACTGACTTCATGGTTTCTTATGAGAAAACCATTAATGGCTGAGAAATGAAGAAACACTTTGTTCAAGTCACTGGTGTGAATGCAGCATATTCAAATTACAAAGCAGTCCTGCCCTGTTATAATAAATATCATATAGTTTTATCCATGGGTAACCAGGTACGTAAAAGCCAGGAATAACACATTAGGTTTTAAGTTAGCGCACAGTACCCACTATTACACTTTCACGGAGTTCACTCACGACGACAGTCAGCGCTTCAACACCAGCCGATGCCTCCGACGCAGCAAGCACCGAGGGGGCGGTCACCCAATACCCACCGCCACGGCTCTGGCTTGCTTTCGGCTCTTTGTCCATGCCCTCCTCCTGTTTCAGCACCCAAAGGAGAGGGGGGCTGCGTGCTAAAAGGTTTAATAAAGAAAGATCTCCTTTACCTCGGTGGTGTGTCGCCTTCTTTTCCACAGTGGCGTACATCAGAGCCTGCTGACGAACAGCAGCAGGTTGCTCGAATAGTCAGGCAGGAAGAAGTAGGGAAAAAAGATTGTATTTGGGGAAAACATTTACAGTCTCCAGACCTTAGTCAGGGTGAAGTTTCATGGTGTGTGTTATGTGGCAGGTCAGAGCAAAGGCTATAAAAGGCTCCTCTCCCTGTGCAGGCTGTGAAAGCGATACTCACCCCATTTTACCACCAGCACCCAAAAGCATCTCAGAGATGTCCAAGCCTGGCTGTTTCCTACCACGCATGTCTCTTGCAAAGGCTTTGTGCGAAGACTGGTTAGCCACTCTCCGTGACGCTTGTGAACCCACCACTCAGGGCCAACCATGAAATGTGGAGTGTTGGTCCATGAAAAACAGACTCAGCAGGTCCTGGTCTGGTCTCGTGTCATGTCCTCGCTTTGGGCATTAGCACCACCTGAAGCCCCCAAAGTCAGCAAGCATCTTCCTGTCTGCACCACCCCTCAGCTCTGTCTGGAGGCTCCTATCCTAACCTGCAGGTGAGAGACCTGGAGATGAGACTGCAAAACCCATCAGTCTTTGAGGAACCCAAGCCCCTTGCTGGAAAGGGCGGCCACCACGCCAAATCAGTGTTTCAGGCACAAATCAGGATAATTTTGGGTAATACCATTGTTAACATATAGAAACACAGTAATTTTTAAGCTTATGTCATAGTCCTAAAATGAAATAAATTCAGATCAACAAACCGTATTTTCATTAGGTTCTCAGAAAATCAGCACAACACCTTATTGTCTCCCTAGTTTGACAGCAGTTATAACTGACAGTCCACATTTGTCTCCATCATTCCGAAGACTTTCATGCATCGAGCATGCCAGGTGGGATAACAAATTGTTTTACTTCCAGAACATGAAAAGAACCCACTGCAAGACAAATGAGAAAAACCTGTTTCTACACCTTTGCCAGCCCTCAGAAACCTGAAAGATTCAATTTGCTGAGATGGTAAGTGTGCAAATTCAACAACAGTTTCTACGGGCTGTATTCCAACGTACTTAGCCACTCCATAACACGCTGTCTTTACAGACTTATGATCTGGAGCGATGGCTAACCTTTTACACTTGTTACCCAATAATTTCAAACATGAAGTTGGTCCTGCCTCTTCACCTTGTCTTGTCATGTTACAAGACTAACTGTTCTCTTCAGGCCCATGGACAGTGAGATGATTTTAACATCCTCTGGGTAAGCAAGACGTGCTGAAAACAACCATGACCATATGCCGTAAGCCTTCCAGTCACAAGAAACTGGCTCAACATCTCATCCTTGACCCACTGAGATCAGCAGACCATGCCACAACTGTCACTGGCCCTGCAGTTTGGTACTCACCTGCCCACAGGGCTTTGTTGTCTTTTCTAATGCACGCACAGAGCTCTGCCCTCCATATCTGGTAAGAGGTGTCTCCTTCCTCCCTCTCCCTCATTTCAAATGTGTGATCCTAAAGGTTATGGTTTATAAGCAAGCTCAGGTCAGGGTCAGGTCCTCCATTAGGTGTTGTAGGGACAATGACCTTTATGTGGACTCCCTGGTCTCAAAACCAGCTGGGACTACTAATATCAGCCTTGCTTGATCAACCACCATTTTCAATGCTAATCTCTCCTGGCATCTGCAACTTTTCTCTTGAGCAACCACATCGGTTTGATCTAAAAAGATGGCCTGGACTCAACAGATTGGGATCACTGTGGAGAACTGAAAGACCTGACTTTTCCCTCCTCAAAATCACTGCAAAATTAGCTGGTACACAGGTGGCCTTGAAAGATTTCTCACTGCAAGCCCTTAATGACTTAAGATATACAAAAATGTTGGGGTAATTACCCAGACAGAAAAGCATATTTCCTAAGGAATGCAGACACCCATGGTTTCCACTCCTGTCCTCTCACTAATGCAGACTTTGTCTTTAGGTCATTTAACATGTATGGTTATAGCTGCCACTCGTGGGTTAGGGGGCACTGAGGCAGGGCTGTTACTCCTCCTCTAAATATGCAAGACACTTTATTTCAGTGACTTGCCTCTTCAAGCACTTGGTCAAATTGTAATTAACTTAATGTACAAGTTTCCTTCTACTAAGGTTTCTCTCATTCCCTCATAACTCACCACACCTCCGGTCAGTGCTCTGCTTCCTCCTGGTAACTTTGGGTCTGAGTTTCACCCTGTGACTTTCTGTTTTCATCCAGGATGAGCAACCCCTTCTTCCAGTTCAGCTACTTCTTCAGGCTCTTCAGGAAATACTAAGGGCCAGGTTGCTTCTTCACACCCCACTTTTTGACCAAACCACAGGCTTTTTCTAAGTATCCACTCTGGCAACCTCAATACCACAGCAGCTGTCTCCTCCCTGGCCTGACCCCAGCTCCTTTGGGCAGATCATCACATCATCCTCTATTATAACCCGCTGAATGCATGGACCTACTCAGCATTTTACCTCGTGCTGTAATTTCTTGTGTATAGGGTGAGTCAACAGGATACATGCAGCCCTGACAAAGACCAAAGAACCTGCCACATTTACGCACTCAAAAAAGTCTCTGAACAGATCTTCCAGCTGGACCACATTCGATGATCTTCACAAGACAAGCCAAGAGTGATATTTCTGGCTAAGGTTTCCAAGTGATACCCACACATAAAATTTCTCATCAAGCCCTCTTCAACACAACAGAAAGGACAAGCTGTGTCTGCTCTGCTCAAACTTCATAGAGGAGAATTTCCCGTTTGCCAAGAGAGACCAGCACCGAGCATTTTGCTCAAAAAAACAGATGGGCAGAGCTAGGAACAGATGGGGAGAAGAGGGTACAACTGGAAATTAAACCTCAAGCTTAATTATGTCCTCCAGTAACTATACTCACAGTCATTTGGAATTTTGTCTATCACAGATTTATTAAAAGATCAACCACTTCATTATAAAGACAATAAAAATGTCTGTTCAAAAGTAAACCTCTGTTTTTCCACTGAAGGGAGTATTTCTTTTTACAGCTCACTGTCCCCACAAACCAGGAGAATGAAATCAGGAAGGAAAGGGGAGAATCTAATAAAAATGTGACAGGTAGAAAAAGAGAGGAGAAAAATAGAGCGCTCTTCAACTGATAAATCTATCATAAGACACAGTAACCTTTACAAGAAATCAACAGTTTTACTCTGATCAATCATTATGCGTAGGCAGCTGTTGGGGACTGACCTGGGACAAAACTAGACTGTAACTTAATCACTTCATGGGGAAAAGCAGTGGATAAGGACGATTTTTTAAAGTCACTGTTTTTGAGGTGATCAGCATAAGATGCTTTAACAAAATCACTCTCGGAAAGCAAAAAGGTGATTAGAAATTGCCAAAAATCAGGAGCTCTTCTAGAGTCTCAAACACAGTATCATTTAAAATGAGTATTAGTACATGGGTTTATTGAGGCCATTGCGACAGGCAAAGTTTTAGTCAACAGCTTGTTCTTTCTCTGTGTCAGGTTCTTCCTTCACCGTTATTTTTTTTTAAACACAAGTGCACACATTGATTTTTTCCAAGGTACTACCAATAGCACATAAATATTATTTACATTTCTATAAACAGAACAGTTTATTACAGCAATTTCTGCGTGATTGTTGCTCTGCGCAAGAACGTTTTCAATGTCAAAGCAAGAAGGCTGCTGAAGTCCTGCTTGAAAGCATTTTCTATTGTCCATGAAGCATAAAAAGAAAAAGCCCACGTTTCTTAGCATTTTAACGATTTGATAGAGTACTGAAGCTTAGGTCTGAATGCACGGCAAAGTACGATGACTCTGCCCATTTGAAGCCGTGCGAAAGGGTGGGGTTGTTAAAGACGGAGCTCCTGAAACCTCTGTATGAAAGAGATTAACAAGGTCATGAAAGGGTCCAGCTGCCTGTGCCAGGTCACTCCTCTGGCCTGGAGGCTCTGCATTGTACAAAGCGCCCATCCAGGGATGGCATTCACTCACCTGACGTTTCATCTTGGATTAATTTTGGATGGCTGTAACAAACTCCTCTGCAACCTCCAGAAGTCTCCAAACCGCAGTGCCAAAACTCAGCTGGACAAGCGCTTGTGTGATCTGGCTTTACAGTTACCCGTGCTGGGATGTGGAGACAGGGCTAGAGCCAGGGGTCCCTTTCAAGCCAATACTTTCCACTATTCCATGAAAACATTGCTTATTTTTTCTATTTAATCAATTAACATTTGACCCCTATTCAAAGCAAGCTTCCCTTATGCTCAAATCTTTTTTTTTCCAAATCAACCCTAGAAAATTGTCTCTCAGTCCTACCTGTAAAAAGGAGGAATACAACATTTGACAATTATTTAGTTTAACTGAATGCCTGCTGCCTTATTATAATGGAGAGAGAAGTACTGTGAATTACATGCAACTCTAAAAATAGGAAGGGACTAAAGAAAACCCATAAGAAATCCTCTGTGTACAATTTCTGAGAAATACACTCATTATCTGGCTAGAAACGTTAGCTGTCAACTAAATGCGTCTTGGGTACATACAGGAAAAAACAACGCAGAACACATTCCTCTGAGTATCTAAAGATGAAATTTCCACACCTTTGAGAGCTGAATCATATTGTGCTTCCTTTACAAAGCTCCTGTTCACTTCAGTAGTCAAGTATGCTCGGGAAGTGCGTATTTAAAAGAAAGGAACTTTTGCTAGACGGGCAAACAGCAGGATAAAACGCTATCGTTTTGCAACTTGCCAGCAGAGCGGAACGAAATGGACTGGAGACCATGATGAACACAGAAGCAAATGGTAAAGCAACAGAGAACTTGAATCTTCTGCCACCATCTTCTGCTTTGGTGTTTTGGTTCTGTTTTGTTTTTTTTTTTTTTCTTTTTTTAAGAGCCCCTGCAACAGAAACACATTCAGAGATATGTTATTTTGACCACCCTTGGTAAATTAAGCACACTATACTCACTTGGACATTACAGTAGACCATGGGCTGCTCTCCACCTGTCCATAATCTGCTCAATATTAAATCAAATTCACCTCATACATACAAAAGCAAAGAACACCTCTCCCACAAGGTGTTAAATGTGGGTAAGTTGGTTTTGTTTTTAGCACAGCTTATCTCACTGCTTCCTCACTGTTTGCATTCAGATTCCCTCTGAAGTGCTGCTAAAAGCACCTCTTCCCAGCAGACACTGCCTCCCGCTTTGCCCTGGCCTGGGAGGGCGGCAGAACAGGAATCCTGTTTCTGGGGTTTGTTTCATAACTACAGATACTGCAGCAACAGGCTGCCAGAGGCTTCGGGCATAAATGCCGGGGGACAGGTCAGGCACGTGGTAGAATATAAGCAAGGGGAAAGGATCTCGTGCCTGGAAAGCCTCCGGGCTTTTCTCCTATTATCCCTTTTCCTAATCAAAGTTATTACTTCTCCTTACCAGCATCCCTGTGCCACGCCTATGGCACTGTTAGGATGACAAGATTATTTGTCACGTTGCTATCAAAGCAGGGGGTGCAGGTGCAGGGCGACTCGCAGAGCGGGGGCTCAGCCCTGCCCTGGCTCCGAGGCTGTGCCCGAGGATGCCCGCCCGTACCCCTGCACCCCCTCTTCCTTGCTGGAAAGAGGGAGCAGAGTCTGGGTTTCCTCTGCAAAATGCTTGCAGGTCTCCAGACGGAGAACGCTTTCAGTCACCCTGAGCAGCAGCTGCTTGGCAGTCAGGTTTGAAATACGGTATTTGCAAGATTCGAGCAAACCTGGTTTTATAACACGCGCGGGGAGCAGGAATGACATACACTCTGTCACCTGCTGCAAAGACCTTCCTCTGCAGATTAAATCAACAGACCAGATAAATGTATATATTATTCAATGCAAGTTATTCATCTACAGCACGAGAAAATTAATTAATTTACTGAACAGTAGTTTACATCCCTTACAATTTTTAAAATGGGGGGAGGGGGGGAATTTGCCTCTGTTTATGAGACTCTCGTCACTGCATTACTGCCACCTAGCATTAAAACAGAAAGAAAAATCCCTTTTTACTGAATGGCAATACAGCAAAGAGGAATCGCACGGCTCGCCATGGGTTCAAAGGCAGTCAGCAAACTCCACCAGCTCAAGGCCAGGAACCAAATTGGGTGACATCCTGTGTCTGCCTCCATCCAATCACCCACGCCAGCATCGGGCTCAGCAGAGGAACAGCAGAGCCGGGCACGGTGCCATGCCACCACGGGAGAGCCGATGGTGCGCGACTGCCCTCCACTGCTACCGTCACCCTGTGGGCAATGGGAGGACTGATGTCCCCAGGGCTGCCACCATGGCCAGACCACAACAGGATGGCTGAGGCTCCTTGATTCCCAGTCCAAGCCTGCTGCTCCGTCACCCCTTAAATACCCGTCATGTCTCAACTTTCGCTCACCCCACCATTAAGCGGCCAATCCTCTGCCAGGGTCCGCACTGCGTTTCTGAAAGCAGCCGCAAAGCCATCAGGTTTCTGCCATCTCTTACAGACAAATACTGCCTGGGCACTGTGTGTTGCACTTACACACGCTCCGCGCAAACTGAAACGCTGAAGTAAAGCGGGTGGTTTAAATCAGCCGGCCCATAAGTAGAAAAGAAGAAGATCAGAGGGCACTGCAAAAAGACAGCCTGGCTTACACAGTCCAGCTCTTCCCTCCTTCTCTGAAAGAAACGCTGTGATCCCGCAGAACTGTGATGTCTCGGGTATTGAAACTCTCAAACAACACTTTATCAAGCACTTGGATCAATTTTCTTCCACGTTACAAGAGGGGGGAAAAGTGGAAATATTGCTTTTTTTTCTCTCAAATCACAAAGTAACCTTTTAAAAACAGGTAGAATTATTTTCATATTTCTCTTAATTTTTCAGCATTCTTTACCTCCTTAAAAAAAAAAAAAAAAGATCTACGTGAATTCTGCTAATCTGCACAAAAAAGGAAGCCACCCTTTCCAGGTTCCTGTAATGGACTAGTTACCCATTTTAAACCCAAATGCACCATTCTGGAGGTACCTGCTGCCTCTGTTTTCAGGAATAATGATGAACAAAGCCAGTAATTTAAATTTTGTTACTTATTCCACAAACATGGGACCAGATTCCCTCGAGGAGACAATAATCTTTCCATCGTATGTCCCGCTGAGCAAATTACAACCTAGACATAAAACAGGAAGACATAAAACCGTCTCATAGAGGGAATGAGATCTTTCTGGTCCCTCAGTTGTGGGATAAAGCAATCAATCTAGCTCATCTCACCTCATCTCATCTCATGTAAGCTGGAGATCTTGACAGCAGAGCCTTCAATGGAGGGAGATAAACAAATTGTGGCAGATGAACCATCCGATCCTGAAGTCAGTGTCTAAAATAGCTGGGATTAATCACCCTCTGGAAGTTCCTGGCTCTCTCCATTGACTAGAGAGGGGGTTTCAAGTGAGGCATCATAGTAGACAACAGCCTTTTGTTGTGACAGCACAGTCCCATTCAAGACACTACCAAAGCACCCATATACTGCAGTGACTGGAGTGCTTCACCCAGTGTTGCCAGGGAAACCACAGGTTTTCGTCACAGCCGGTCCTGAAGGAGGGTGGGATGGCTGCACTTCTGCAGAAACTCCTGCAGGGCTCCAGCTGAGTCAAAGAGTTGCTCATGAAGCAGTTTCCCCACAACCCGATGGCCAAAAAGGCACTCTCCTCATCCTTTTACGGGTATAATCTGTACTTCGCATCCCGCTCTCCCCAGGCTTTCCTTTCTAGGCAGGCTGCGTGGTGCTTGCACCACCCACGAGCTCAGCAGCAGCATAGTCTGTCAGCGTGCAGGGAAGAGAAAGAAATGTCAACCAGAAGAGTTCCTCCACTGTTGGGTAGAGATGCTGATGGAAGAAAAGCAAAAGGACTACAAGAAATGCTTACTCCATTCACCCAGCCTGCACTTGCTGCCTTTTTCTGGTGCAGGCATATACGGATAGGTTGCAGTTAATCAGAAGATCTGTGGAGGAATTCCTATTTCTTCTGGAGAGCAGAAACCTCTCTCTGGTAAGGCAGTAGGAAAATTGCAGCAGGAGTAGGGTCACAGGCGGGATATTCCAGGTGCCTGAGCTCAGATGGCTCTGTCAGTCACTTTACAGAAGCTTATGCTTTGTATTCAGGGGAAAAAAATGCAGGAGAACCAGCATATTCAGACAGAAACACCTGTTTCCCGCAGGACCACAAAACCCCCAGGGCCGTACTCCTCATAGAAGCTGTAGCTCATTAGCAGGGACAGCCAGCCTTGCAAAGAGCATTCAAAAACACATTAGCAGATGTAACAGCAAGCTGTTAGGATATTTAAAAAACACATCAGAAAGGTGCTGGTTATTTGAGATTGTTCACAGAGAAATAAATAACTCCGCTCCAGAAGCCCGTAAGCTGCACTGAACACGGCAAACACCATCCTCTGCCTCCTCCAGGTGCACCACACCACACTCGGCAGGGAAACCAAAACATGCAGCACACCGCAGCGTGCGGGGAAGCCCAAACCAGTGCCTTCAGTGGCAGAGTGTGTGTGCAGAGACAGGTTCAGAGGAGAGACAGAAAAAACACCTCCCAGTTTAACCAGAAAGCAACAGGTAGCAGCACCTGTCCTGGACTTTCTCTTTTCTTTTCTTCTTGTTTTCTTTGCTTTTTAATGAAAAGTGTCATGGGCATGTCAGCAGAGCTTGGACCACACCACAACCACAGCAGTGGCACCTTGGAGGGATTTCACCGGGGCAATCACCAAAGCTGGTGGGAAGAGCACCTCCCCAGCACCAGCATTGAGGGACCCATTTCCCCAGCTTGCCTTTGGCAGTTTAGTCCCTCACGCACTGTGACGTACACGGGGCTTCTGGCAGGCTGGTGGGGAAGGTGACCCATCTCTGTATCCTCTGGAAGTCCTGCTCACGCTGACCTGTCCCCAGCCCACAGCACACGCTCCCAGTGCAGGGTCCGCATAGGCAGCCCTTATCCCTCCTCAGCCTAAACTCCCAAAGCTCCTCAACCCACGTCACGGTGGGGTTTCCCACTGCCTTGCCCCCAAGATAATAGGGTTTCCACCGGCACACCTCCAGCTGGCTCTGCTGCCACCTCCCCACCACACAGGTCTCCTCACTGGTGACCCTGTACAGCCTGTCCAGCTCCCTCGCTGTGGCAGGAACGCCTGGGGCTTCTGCAAAGCCTCGTTAAGGCAATGACAAAGTAGCACAGACCCTTTCCTGGAGTGCCCCAGCATCAGTGCCCCCTTGCTGGGACACAGCGCCTGCCTTGGATGCTGAAAGCTCCTGTGGTTCAACGGCCCATGGAGGCACTGACCTGCAAACAAGCAGTGCCAGTCGCTCCCCTTGCAGAGGAAAACCCCGAAAATGCCACCACTTAGGGGGTCAACCTAGGCAGCGAACAAAATACTCAGGGAAATTTTTTTTTAAATACTATGATTTTTGAGGAATGACACTACCATATAATCCTGATCCCACTTCCCTGCCAGGTATATTTTCACCTTGAAATCGTATTATCCTTTAGGGGATTGCTCACTCCCAGGAAGATTGTCCTTAAAAGAGAGATATGCGCAGTGAGAGACACCAGACCCAGCCTCACCCTTAGAGAAACAGCACAGGCAGCGCTTTATCAGCGTTTAAAAGCAACACATGTTTCAGAGAAACAAAAAATAATTTATTTTTTTTTAAGAGCTAGAAGAAGTGAGCAACAATTAAGTCAGCTTGGCTAATGCCAATGCAGAAAGCATCTGAAAAGATATAAAAACAGAACACAAACAGATGACTCTGCTTCCAAACCTGCAAACACTTGCACATTAGTAACTTGATTTGGCACAAGTCTCAGTCAAAGTTTCCAGCAAATGCAAAATATTATGTGCATAAATTATCCCGTGTAAAACGAGTATACTATTAGATATCACACAGAGAAACACACTTGTAATGCGAAACACTACATCAGAGAGCATCCCAGCACCATACCCGCTGACAGATGAGCTTTCACGATGGCTGTATTCTCTGACAGACACGGGAATTGTTTTCTGCTGCCTATTATTGGGACAAATACCTTCTCTGTTTATTAAAGAAAGTTGCTAAGGCAAAACAGAAGAATGGAAGAAAGGAAGAAATCCTCAGCTACACAGTGAGTGACAGATGCCAGGAGCACCACTGGCTTCAGGAGGTCCACGCAAACCCCACTCTCATCACACCAGTAATTGATAGTGCCCGGGACAGACCCTCAAAATGCTGGGCTGTCAGGTCAGCCACAAACGGGGAGGTCTGCAGCCGGCGTGGGACAGGCGTGTGCTCCCTTCGGCGTGTGTACGGTACGGCAGGTGCAGGGCATCTCATTCCCAGGCCATACGGTGAGCCCAGACCCAAGGAGAGCACGGAATTTGCCTATGAAGCTGAAAGAAGGGGGAAAAAAAAGAGAGACAAGGAAAAATCAAATATGCATATGAGATAAGGTAGGCTTTAAATAAAAAGGGATATAATTGAATAATAATTCTATTATATTCTAATTCCCATTCAAATTATGGGAATTAAATTTTGCTATTTGTGTAAATAAAAAGAGAGTGCTAGAAGAAATAGCTTCTCAAGAAAAGGAAACGTGGACTGATTTTGCAGAAGATATGAGTTTATCTTTCAGCTGTAGCTTGATGATAAAGAAAGCTGATGTAGTGGAAAGAGCTGAGCATCACATTGATTTGCGTCTCCTCATACCTGCTCACTGGCAAATAAGGAAAATATTACAATTTAGCTCAACACAGGCACTTCAGTTTAGACATACGGTGGTAATCTATGAAAAAAAGGGTGAGTGACGTGTGTGCTCGTGAACTGCAGAAGAAGGATCCATTCAGCGAGACACAGGAGAAGCAGCCGCGTTACACGCTGGCATCGGATGCTGACCTGGTCACTGGACTGGGGAGCGCGGAGCAAGAAAACACACCAGAGCCCTCACATTTCCACCAACAGCCAGAGGCTGTGCTCCTCCAGTTAGTGTTGTGTCCTGCACAATGCTCCATGCAAAAAAAGAAATAATATATTTGTTTTTCCTAAAGTTTGTCCAGCTGTGTACAGCACAAATCTTTCCAGGAAGACATTTGGTACAGAAGAATACTGTAGCTTCATTCACTTCATTTAAGGCCTCTGTTGCTTTCCCGTCCAAATAATACGTGTACAACTTTTAAATCAGTTAAAAGGAGTTCAATGGAAAAAAAATAAAGGAAGGAAAAAACCCTCACCCCCCAAACCCCGGGTGAAACTTTAGCAACCCAGCTAAGACAAAGGTGTGCATGCCTTTGTTTCAAGTCATTTAAACCTGGGCCCACTGGGTTCTACGGAATACTGTAGCACCCAAATTTTTCCGAAAATGTCAGACAAGTTTACCACAGCAATTAAGCTGTCTACCATCTGTAAAAGATTTGCCCAAGAGTTTTCCTAATGTTTTTTTCCCCTGAAATAAATTTAACTTAATTCTTTCAACATTTTGCCTATCATTCAAGTCCATATACATTAAGTATTGCAGAGCTGGCTAGATTTTTGAGGGCAACTTTTCCTTCTAAGGATTAGTTGTGCACTGGTGCACTGAAACTTTATATATAGAGTAACACTCTGAATATGAATTATTTCTTGAGGAACACTGCGCCTATTCTTGGGAATGAAGAAGTAAAAACTTTACTAGGAATTTCAGCCAAGGAGCTGAGATTAACACCCTTTATTCTCCTCCCAAATGGTGAGTTATTTTCAGAATACTGGACCACGCTCAAGCTTAATGTCTCCATCACACTGTATTAAAAGTGCCCTACAAGTAAATATGTGCATTCAGCCAGTGACAATGAAAGACATGGATCTGAATTCTTGAGCACATTGGAGAAAGTTTTAAGTTTTCTCAGCAACATTTAGTGTAGCTTGCAGTCCAAGTAAAACAGCGGTTAGGAAAGCTGAAGGGTATTCTTTATGTTTCTCCTCCATCTAGATTGCATATAAACTGGTTGTTCCCAACTGCCTAACATTGGTGGGTGTTCGCACTTTTCACTATGGAAACTGTATTTTTTATGTAACTCTCTAAATACAGATTGCTTATGTGACAAATAATCAACCAGTCTACAACATGTAATTTTCTTTCCTTGAGCATTTGTACTTTAGATTGTGACTTTTGTTCTCCCATCATATACCCAAATACCGAGTCTCCTAAAATAACCTCTGAAAAAGTAATCCATTAACAATTAAAAGGCAGGAGCGTTGGGGGCACAGCCTTGTTCTTGTCACATAGATGTGGCGCCCTCTTTGGAGACTGATTTTTACAGAGTTGGGAACAATTTTATGCTGCTTCTGCAACTCGGCAGAAACATAAGATAAGGTCAGGCCTTAGAAGAATTAAGAATAAGGATCAGAGTTTTAACAACACCCAATAAAGGCCTACGTAACTGAGAAGAGTGGCAAATACAAAAAGAAATAGCTTAATCCCTCACCTGGATTCGGTGTAGGGCCTTTAAAATCCTTGAGTGACGAGATCTATCTGTAAAATATAAAATGCTCCTTTGCTGTCAAAAGCACACACTGAATTTCGGGAGGGTGATTCTGTGTAGTTAAAACCCATCCATCAGCCTCAGCGATTTTATAGCTGATGCTTCACATTCATAAAACAACATAACAATGTAACATTCCTGGTTTCTTCTTTCAGTTTCTTATCATGTGTTTTTTCTATTTCTGTTTCTGAATTTCATCTGAACGACGAAGCCCTTTGGACGTGTCATCCGTTTCCCTGGAAAGCACCCAAAAGTACAGAAAGGGCTGATGTCAGATGAGTAGTGGTCCTCGTGACTGGTCCCATCACACTCACTGGGAACACCGAGGCAGCAAAACGCCGTGCACAGTCCTTGAGCGGGGGCTAAAACCCCAAACGTCATGCAGCAGCCCCCGCAAACCCTCCCAGCCGCAGGGCTCCTCACCCCTCCTTCCTCGTGTCCCCCCGTCAGTCCACACCTCGCTGCAAAGCACATCCGTCCTCCTCCTGCTCCAGGGCAGCCACCTCCGCTGTCCTCTGTAGCTGCAAGGTGGAGCTCCCCCCACCATCCTCCTGTGCCAGATGGAGGAAATTGGCTTCAGGTTGGCCAGGCTTGGCTGCCGTGGGCTGGCGTTGCCGTGGCCCTGCTAGCCAAGCCCGCCAGCCGCCAGGGTTGGGGCAGCCAGGTTGCTCTCCCTTTGGAGCCATCACTCATCCCATCTCCAGCAGATTTACTGTCCCTGACCCATGTACCATGAGGTAGCGTCTCTGACTCGCAGGTCGTGTGTCACAGCCGTACAGCATGGCAAGTGTCAGGAATTTATTTTTTTTTTACAGGCTGCATTTCAGTGCAGCGAAGAGAGGAGCACGACTGATGTTTATTTTCAGCGGGGATGTTGAAAACCACCCAAACAATACGCTGAGCGCTATTCTGCTAAGCCCCAGTACTTGCTGCGTCAAATACATGCGCTTCATGCTGCGCCTGTCCTCTGCTGCTGTATTTACTCCTAGCGTACAAATTCTCGTGGAAGAAGAGTTGACACAGATGCCAAAAAGATGCACTAATTTAAACCAGTGAAGAGTTTTGCTGTTTGTTCTTCTCTCTACACAGAAAGGCAAATTTACAGCACTAAAATGAGGTGTCTCTCCGCCCCACTTTATACACACTTTCAAAAATATTGCTGCTATTCAAAATACTGTACGTTAGGCACTAAAAAATAATAATCATAGAATGGTTTAGGTTGGAAGGGACCTCGAAGATCATCTAGTTCCAATCCTCCTGCCATGGGCAGGGACACCTCCCACTAGACCAGGTTGC
>VZSZ01003074.1:73567-93135 GCA_013398815.1 Ibidorhyncha struthersii | reverse complement strand
CCCCCCCCCCCCCCGCCTTTATATTTGCTGTTTGGGTTGCTTAGCTAGTGCTCTGGAGCTGAGGGGAGTGGGTTATAGGGAGTAGTGACTTGAAGACATCAGTTGCGTACACACTCGAGTAAGTCACACCATTACAGCTCCCATTTATCAAGTCCTAACAGGCATCTTTGATGCTAAACTATATAGCCAAGAAAGCAAAATAGGGATCTCAGTCATTGCTTGTGATGATCTACCTGGTTAAATCAGCCAGCCTTCGAAAGAAAAAAAACACTTATTTCATGCAAAAGATCAGAAGCTGTAAGTGACCAAAGGCCGCTCCGTACAATCTCAGCAACTGTAAATTACCATTCACGTGCCAAAAGTCTGAAAGTGATTATGTAAGTCCATATATACACATGTATGTTTACATTCACTATAATTTGGAACAAGAAAAAGCCTTTGGGGTGAGCTTTAGCTTATTTCAGGATAAAGCAGAGGTTATCACATGTTTCAACATCACCTCATGCACCACAAAGCTACCAGATAATGTATCGTTACTCTAATAATGAAAAAAGTTTTGCGCTGATTTATGATAAAAGAGAAAAAGTTTGCCCTACCCTTGTCTCCAGCTGCACATATATGAAACACTCCTCCAGAACAGAATGTGGACACTCCTCCAGAAGCAGAAAGGTCACATCCAGGTTGACGCTACACCTGCTGCAGGAAAAGCCAACCAGACGCATCTTTATGAGCTCCAGCAGCAGTGGCACTCACTTTTCACTCCCTAAGCCAGATTTTTCAATGGCAACCCTAAACATGCCACTCAGCACAGTTCACTGACCAATGCTCCTATTTTATTTGTGAACTCAGAAAATGTCGCAAAACTTCTAGTTCTAATTAGTCAACAGTCTCTAGAGTATTCTACTCTGCTCTTTAAGCAAAACACCAACTCCGGCCCTCTTCACCAACCCACCTCTCCATTCCTCACCCTGGATTAGTTCCTTGAGGTTGAAGCAAGTGAGACAATCCAGTTAGACCTGTGCGCACTCTACTCTTCCAAAAGTTTATGGCTAAATTGTCTTTGGCCAAATATATGCAAAACTGAAGCCCCTACAACCAGTGGTCTCTATCTAAAATTTGGTCCTTTTTCCTACCCTGTTAAGATCCCAAACTGACAGCCACAACGTCTTGACTGGAACGCGCTTTCCTGCTGTGGGAAGTACTGGTAACAGGCTGCAATAGGGCAGGGACGGCACTGCTCAGCTCCCAGCTCAGAGCTGGTGCCCATTGCTTGCTCCCCCGGATCTGCATCGTTGGGAACACCAAAGGAGCGGACGCTGGTCAAAGCGCGGTCCCAGTCAGCACCCTGTCTCACAGCAGCTGGCAACAGGTGATGAGGGAAAGAAAGAGCAGATCACGGAATCAGAGAATGGTCAAGGTTGGAAGGGACCTCTGGAGATCATCTAGACCAACCGCCCCTGCCAGAGCAGGGTCACCTACAGCAGGTTGCACAGGACGGCTTCCAGGCGGGTTTTGAATGTCTCCGGAGTGGGAGATTCCACAGCCTCTCTGGGCAGCCTGTGCCAGTGCTCTGCCACCCTCAAAGGAAAGAAGTTCCCCCTCACGTTTAGATGGGAACTTCCTATGTTCAAGTTTGTGCCCGTTACATCTTATTCTATCACTGGGCACCACTGAAAAAAAGACTGTTCCCATCCACCTGGCACCCTCCCTTTAAGTATCTATAAGCACTGATAAGATCCCCCCTCAGTCTTCTCTTCTCCAGACCAAAAAGACCAAATTCCCTCAGCCCTTCTTCATAAGAAAGATGCTCCAGTCCCCTCATCCTCCTTGATGCTCAGAGAAAGCCTGCAGCAACACCCCCCTGGGTCTGCCCTACTGCTTGCTGGCAATCCAGCATTCAATCTTTGCATTTAACAGCCCTCCATCAACTTTTTCTTTCCAGAATTTGCACTTACTGTCATTGCTGCCAGCACAAATAAACTCGGCAGCACCAGGGGAAAGGCTGAGAGTCTTCCCACAGAATAACATAGTCTAGAGGTTGGCCCTACGCCTGAGGCTGGAAAGTGTCCGAAATGTAAGGATGGAAGGGGAGGGAGGAGGGTGCCAGCACAGAGTGGGCAGGGTGGGAGGTGGACAAGAGAGACAACTGGAGAAGGGGAAGTGGGAGAGCGGGGCAAGTGTAGAAAGTGATAATTATTCCAAATTGAAGCAGCCAGAGGCGGTGTTTCCTAGAGAAGGAGGCAGTAGTTGAGGGAGCGGGTAGGGAGTTGCCATCCTTTTATCGCTGGGTTAGACACATTACTGATAGACAAATTACTGATTTTCCGAAAGTCCTAGCTCCCACAAACATGCGACTTTGTGATGAAAGTTAAGGTTCTGGCAAAGAAAGAAAGGAAAGGAAAAAGTCCAGCCCTCATAGTCGTAAGGTAAACTCCAAACCTCCGGAGGCAGATAAAACCAACCCAAAACGTAGTCAGATTTTAAAAGTGGCGTGGTTTCTGAAGCCGACTGGGAGTCTGCGCACTTGGAGCTAGCTACGTCAACGGAGACTCTAGATACACGTTTGCTTGTCAACAACGTCTTCATCTTTAAAAGCAGCACTTCACTTTGCTGCTAAAGAGACTTGTTACCCAGTCACGTCAGACTGTAACATTTGCCTCTTGCCAGCAAGTTTTTCATTTCTGGTTCTCAAGTTCTGACCAAAAGGGTAATTTTTCAGTCATCAAAGAATGGGTTTGACACTTAGGATTTAGTGCCCCATAACTACGTCTTTAAGGTCAGAGGGTTGACATGTACTAAAAAAATAATAAAAAAAAAAGCTGGGCTAGAAAAAGAACAGCTGAGAAAGTCGCTGGAATAAAATATATACATATAAAAAAGGCTTTTTATCTTTTAAACGGTCAAATAATTTTGTCCAACTGCAGTAACGACTGAAACTTTTTTTCATCTCATTTTGAGCACACCTTTAAAACAAACCACAACAATGGATGAAGCTTCCTGCATCCACTTCCCGCCATGAACCATTCTAATTCTTTGAAATAAATGTGTTTCGGGTTATTTTTGTAAGGGTAATGTTTAATATCTGTCCCCCAGTGTGTAAATGTGTAGAATACACCAAAGATTTAACATCTGTTACAAATAATTTTACAGAGGATCTCAAGTTCTCTATTTTAAGATTATTAGGATATTGTACAGGTGGCCAAATTATTAAAATATGGTTTAAATTCAACACTCATGCATTTTCATAACATGTATTGGATTTTAAAGTCTGGAAGCCACATGTCAACACTAGAAAACACAAGGCTGGCTTGCTGGAAAGTTCAAACGTTAAAGGCCACTTTCAAAACATTACAGACCGGCTCTGCGGCGGCACAGCTGTGGCAGCAGGCTGCTCTGCAGAAACACTCAGCAGCACCCCTTAGCCAGAGGGGACACAAGAAGTTACGGCAAGCTACTTTCCTTTCAGACAGGCGACCGTTTCTGTGAGCGTTATGGCATTACTTTCTCTGCCCCATACTGATGAAGTCGAGACCTTTCCCAACTGATCTCCATTTTAGCATCCAACCTGAAGTGCAGGCTGCAAGCCTAATGCAGAGTGAAAAGCGCAGCACATGAAGTCAAACAACTGCTTTTGATCTTGTTTCTTTGTTCATAAAGTACCGTGAAAGCTAAATAAATGTAATATTGAAGAGCCCTACTTACCTTTACTAAGACTCGGTATTTATTCCTATTTTGAGTGAGTTGCTTCTTAATGAATGAAGAGGAACCTCTTGCCCCACGGGCTGACGTGGTGCAGAGCTCCAGGGATGCAGCTGGGGAGTTTGGCTCCCGGCTGGAAGGAAGTACATGATTCACACCAGCACGTGCAATGTGAAAACCCACTTCTGGAGAAGGCTGAGGGGAGACCTTACCACTCTCTACAACTACCTGAAAGGAGGTTGTAGAGAGATGGGGACTGACCTCTTCTCCCTAGTGACAAGTGATAGGACGAGAGGAAATGGGTTCAGGTTATGCCAGGGGAGGTTTAGGCTGGATATTAGGAAACATTTTTTCACTGAAAGGGTTGTCAAACATTGGAATAGGCTGCCCAGGGAGGTGGTGGATTCACCATCCCTGGAGGTGTTTAAAAGAAAGGGTAGACGTGGTACTTGGGGATATGGTTTAGAAGTGTTTTTTGTCAGGTTGGGTTAATGGTTGGACTCGATCTTAAAGGTCCCTTCCAACCTCAACAATTCTATGATTCTATGATTCTGCAGCCTGTGGTTTCACTGGGTTGCTCTGAAGCCCACAGAGAGTGTTTTTTAGCTCAGGAACTTTTGCGCCTTCTTCAGGGGAAGCACTAGCTATACTGCTGTGAGGGAGAGGAGTTGCGGTACTCGATTCCCTCCGTCCCATCGAGGTAAGCACCCTACAGCACCACCTGAGCTCCTTGGGTCCGAGATCTCAGCTCGCACATCTGCTGTTTTACTTCCTAAGAGCCAGCGTAAGTCTTTGTGCCTCCAGGTGATCCCTGTGAAGGCACGATCCCCCATCGGGAAAGGGAACAGCACACGTGCAAAGGGGAGCTGGGATGATACTCGGTGAAGAGGCCTCATGCTGTGGGTCCACCTGCTGTGAGTCATCCCTTTCAGAAATGTTTTATTTTCCAACACACATAATTTTGAGCACATTCAGGGTAACCACATCAAGTATGGGGCTCTTAACTGCTTTAATTAGAATAACATCAGACACAGCTGAGCCAGAATTTGAACAGAGTCAAAAACCACCTCAGAACTGAGCCGATACAAAACTTGATCTCCAGCACTGACTTGGGGAAGTATTTCCATCTAGATTACTTTTAAAGATGATTATTAAATTAATTGAAAAGGTTAGTGAAAAACTAAAACTTATACAAGCCTTAGAAAGCAGCGTCGCCACGAGTGAGCACCACAGAACAAACCAGCCCCCAGTTTTGATTACCCGACCTCTCAGTCACCTCCGTATTGGGATGCTCAGAAAAGCAAATAATAGGATCATTGTCCACTAGGACACGAAACAGACCATTCACAGTTAGAACCAACAAAACCTTCACTGAAAATTATTCAAGGCAAAACTGCACCATCCAGAATGTCTTTACTTGCCAGGCAGGGTGTCAGCTGGGAACTGTGGGATTCATACTTGGTTTTTACTCATAAGATCTCTGCATCGAGCCTTGTAGGAGACGAAGTTCATATTCATAAAGATAGAAAATGTGCTTACCACAACACCTGGGTATAAGTCTATTTATAAAAACCCCACAGATTGAATTATTTTTTGTTAAAAAAACCCTACTAAATGTCAATAGTTGTTAAATGTAAATATTCCTCACATTCACTTCTCTATGAGCTGTATGGGAGTGTAAGAATATAAAAAAAAGTAAAAATTCTAAGGGCAGGTGCTGAGTCGCCTTTTCTGCTCAATCCTCTATCGCAGGGTATCCCCTCACACACGACACTACAAGGTTCCCTCAACTGTGCTTGCTTCCTGCCACCTGGGGAAATAAAAAAGAAACCCCGACAACCTGGCAGAGCTACGCTGGGCGCACTCAATTCTGGTTTCAGGGTGAGGAGTTTTGCACCAGCACGTTCTAAGCAATGAACAAAAGAACTGCTTGTTTCTGACAGCATCCGCAAGGTTTTTGCAAGCGTCCTCCAGGCTTTAAGGGTGGAAATAGCCAGGCACAGTATTTTGTACTTGCTCACTGTGCTTACTCTGCACAAAAAATAGTTTTTTCAGTCCAATTTGGAAGCGAGTTAAGCGGAGCAGCACAAAGGCATTCTTTCTGACCCGCGAGAATGTTACTCGGAGCCAGCAGGGAATAGCAAATCCACCTTACACCCTACTTTTATTTCACAACCACCACCTCAAACCCTAATTTTATAGGATGATCGGCACAAAGGTTTTTTTCTATTGCGCTCTCACCTTTTCCATACTGGCTGCCTCTGTTCTCATACAACCTTCCAGCTACAGCCTTTCTGCCCACAGGTTTACTCTTTTTTAAGCATGGCTGTACATTCACCATTCATGTCTTCAGCAATCAAACTGTGGACTTTAATGACTGTGACTTTATTATGTTCGTTCCCCCTTCTGTTAATTCCCTGTGCAGAGGCAGATTGGCTTTAAAGTCTAGAGAGCTGATGGAAAAAAGACACCTCGCACTTCCCTTCATGAAAAGGGATCCACATCCAAATTGGACCCAACAGAAGAATTCAAATATCAGTCCTGAACATAAGCAATATAGTGGGTTTCGCGTATGAAAGCACACTGTAATCCTCTGAGTGAAACACAGGGCAAGATCCCGTGGCCTTTTCAGCAAATGCTTATGGTAAGAAACTGCCCTTTGAAGGTACATCACCATCCTCACAAAAGATTTTTGACTTCAAAGCAATTAGCCAGGCAAGTAGCTAACATCCCATACAAAGAACATTTCAAAATCTGGTTATATAATTATTTGAAAGTGAAAAACTTGGGATTGTAGCCTGCCCATTCAACCTTTAGCTTTCTTCCACGTGCACACTGTTGGGGGTCTGTGGTGTTCCCACACGGACGGTGTCTCAGGATTCCTTGCTACCAAAGCAAAACAAGTGCTTTGCATTTTTATCAATGTGAGTTAATGGCTTCCCACAGTAATTGTTGTGTGGAATTCTCAAGTACTTTTCCTCATAAACTATTCAAAGATATCTATCAACAGCATCTCCATGTTTCCTATTAAGTAAGAAAGTCTTACCTCAAAGCTCTGCTCTCACTCGGCCAGACAGAGGTGCCCATTAATGCTGGTTGCTCTTACGTGCAACAGCTGTCAAAACTTATAGTCTAAAATATTTAAAGGAAAAAAAATGCAGATCTGATTGTACTAAAAAAATTCATGAATCTCTCCTACCTCCATTCTTAGCTCGTTTTTCAATGTTTTAGGCACAAACCAGAACATTTAAAAAAAAATCAGAATCACCTGCACAAAACGCTTGCCTTTTTAAAGAAATCTTTTTTATTACTTGCGTTTCAAACATTTTCAAGTTTCACTCCAATAATCCACCTTTGCTCTTACAGCTCATCTTGCAAGTGCTAAACACACCAGCAAGTCAGCTCCTCAGCTTCTTCACCCACAAAATACATAGACAGCAGCTGCACGTCAAATTGTCATTTACAGGGCATTATGAAAGAAACTCTTGCCCGAAGCTGAGGCAGAAAAATTTCTCCTCTTTGCTCCTCTGCTCTCTTGCCTCAGTTATCACATTGTCCAACACGGAAAAGAAATGACACCAGCAATCTCATCCCGAGCTCCCTCCTCTCCAGGTTGTCGTAACTGAGCACAGCTTTATCTGGGAATAAGCACCTAACGCTGTAACTGAAGGCGCAAACGTCTTTAGGCATTGGGTGGGGACTGAATTAAAGTCTGCAGGGCAAACTTCCAGGATTTTCCTAAGTTTTGCCTACTTGACTTCCCAAATGTTTTAATACAGTTTTTGGCATAGAAATTGTAAAATTGCATGTCGTGAGGTTCTTCCTCTTTGGCTTTGGCAACAAAGCACAGTTTGTAGGGTGGAGCTCGAGATATTTGCTGCCAGTATGAGAAGGCTGGAGTCTAGGAAGACTTAAGATTGCTTGCTTCCTTCACATAGGAAGGGGGAAGAGACGTGCATCACGTGTTGGCTTCAAGGATGGATTGAAGAAAGAATAAAGCTCTTTTCTACCTTGTCTCTGTCGTGCAGTGGAACAGAGATGCACGAACAAGATTCAGGGAGCCCACTACTGGATAAGGAGGCAGGCAGTCACTGAAAGCAACCTTCGCGACGTGAGCTCCAACATCCACCACTTCAGTGCTACAAAAGGCCTGGGCTCCAACAGGAACGCTCGGGCTCATGCTTTTGTGCACAGTACCACCATTTCTGCTGATGGCACACAGGAAGGAGAAATCGTACAGGAAGGAGAAGTGGCACACGATGTCAAATACAGAAGGAACGTAATGGGATAGAGAAGTGCTTGGGAAGCGGAGCAGGGCATAATGTTTTCATGCTGGATTTTCAAAAGACTGCAAGAATTTTATAACTGGAGAGTCATTGCGCTGTATGTGACCACAACCACCATGGGGAAAATGAAAGCACAATAGCAGGTATACCGCTGTTTTGGGCATTCACATGTGGAGGTTTTGTAACAAATTCAAAGAAAATCCAGACTTCTGGCTTGGACATTACCTTCTAACTATGTTTGTACAGTTCACGTACCTGTGACCTGAACTGCACAGACACCAACACAGAACAGAATCACAGAATGGTTAGAGTTGGAAGTGACCTTAAAAATCACCTAGTACCACCCCCCCTGCCATGGGCAGGGACACCTCTCACTAGACCAGGTTGCCCAAAGCTCCATCCAACCTGGCCTTGAACACCTCCAGGGATGGCACAGCCACAGCTTCTCTGGGCAGCTGTTCCAGTGTCTCACCACTTTCACAGTAAAGAATTTTCCTAATATTTAATCTAAATCTACCCTCTTTCAGTTCAAAACCGTTACCCCTCATCCTATCACCACGTTCCCTGATAAAGAGTCCCTCCTCACCTTTCCTGTAGGCCCCCTTTAGGTACTCAAAGACCGCTGTAAGGTCTCCCCAGAGCCTAAAAGCTAAGGAAGCTCATTAAAGAGCCCCGTGACTCCAGACTTAAGAATTAGGTCAGGCACATCACCACTGGGTCAGAGCCTTCAAGGAAAGAGAGAACATGTCTGCCTACCAAATATATTCTGCAGCATGATAAAGCAGATTAGACTTGAGAGGAGGCTGTGTCCTTGGTTTCGGCAGAAGATAGCTTGGTGTTATCTGAAAAAAATACGGGCAAGTGGCTTAGATGATGTGAAAATGGGAAAAGTAAAACTCTTCCAGCCTAATAGTTCACTCTATCTGGTTTCGCTATTTGCATTTAGCCCAACACCTTAAGGAAACGAGTCTTATACGATATTTCAGACATGCAGGCAAGAATGCACTTCTTTCCCCAAAGCTTTTGAAGCCATCTGCCACATTTGACAAGTTTTAAGTTTATACACTCCTACAAGTATTAAAAAACCCAGCAGCTGTTAGAAACAAAGAAAACCTTATTGCAGGCTCTTGCTAGATACTGGAGATCACAGAAAGAAACCAAACAACGCACCAATGTTCCAATATGAAAAAAGTCTTCAGCCGACGCTCATATCTTATGAGATACTCAGGCATCACTAGTTCTCACGCTTCCTAAACTACTTGTTTTAAGAGGGGAATATGAGCTACTTCATACACCAAATTATGTGTACTGGAAAATGTTAACATTTCACATTTATACAGCACAATCCAGCTGACACTGAGGCCTTATGGTCTTACTGACCATACAGTGTGCCCATGCCCTGACCCATACAGTTTCATACCAGACAGAAAACTGCACAAAGCTTGACCTTATCTGTAATGTGGATCACAGAAATATACCCGGATACACAGGGTGAAACCACTAGCTCAATAGCATCCAACAGCAAAAGCACCACATCCTACGTAAACACTTCCAGCTATGGAGATCTATCACACCCTTTGAAGCAAGAATAATTAGCCTTCGGAGTATCCTGCCAATACACCCGTTATCAGTCTTTCTAATTTCATCTTCCAAGTTGCTAGAGTGTTTTGTTCAAGGTCTTTAAGAGCATTCTCACACCTCAGCATAAACCCAGGTAGTAAAAACTGAATTATACTTCAACGGATAACTGTTTTGAATCATCGTAAACTGCATAGGTGATAAAACCAACACTAGAATTATATTTACAGTTCCTATCAGAGCCTGCATATTTATTATTAAAGATACTTCTTGTTACATACTTTGTTTGTTATGAATCAAACACACTCAGTACACAAGTACAAGTAAGAACACGGTGCAGCCTATGTGCAACTATTTCAGAGCAACAGAATTCTCAGTTCAGATCACGTATACAAACAGGTTTTAATTAAAATGCTGCACTGAAATCGAAACAAAAAACCCCATAAGGAACCATATCCTGCACTTCCATGTTTCAGTTTGTTCCAAAATACAGTACCACTTAAAGCAACAGTTGCTTGCAACAGTTGCTTATCTCTAATTATATTAACAGAAATTTAAATCAATGTCTTAAATGATAGGCAACTTGGTATCCACATCAAGAATATTCTACTGCCATTGAAACTGTGATACAACTTGCAGTTAAAAATTCCCAAAACCAGAAGTTGTAGAGGCCCTGCTGAAGCCAGGGGTCACTTGCTTCAGTGGATGTTGATGAAGCCGACCACTTCCACACCTGAAGGGATGACAGTTCTCTTAAAGGAATATACTGCTCAAAAATGCCCACTGGGCACCCACTGTAAGTCAAAGTTAAACTTAGTAGAGAACTTTGAAGCTGTTAGCCCTGTGTTCCAAAAGGATAAGCTACATGCAATTTAAAGATCTCTGCACAGGGACAACACCAGCAAATTACCTGGTAGCAACAGAAATACTGTAACACCATTTTCTTAAACAAAGTGTTAAATTAAACAGCGGATATATACACAAGTCAGAATTGCATGCCAATCCTAATAAATATTTTAAATACACTGCTGAAATTGTTAGCAACTTTCAGAGAATTTTTTGAGACACTTTAAAAGTTCAAGTTTTACTTTCCTCTAAAAAGGACATACTCTGCATAAGAGACATTGTACTATCGCTACTGTTGTCAGCAATTCAGATTTTTAAAGGGGATAGATTAAATCTGTTTGCCCTGGCAAAAGCAGCTGAAGCAGCTTGCGAGCCTACAACCCTGTTTCACTGGGAGAGGTTCCCACCACTGTCAGAGATCTGACAAGAGGGAATGCTCTTGCGCCTCTGTGAAGCTGAAACTGCCAACAAATGTGAGCTCTCAGCAAGGCACTGCAAATGGGAGCTGCAGCATCTGAACGTGGGCACACCTCTCTTCCTGCCAGTTCTGCAGGCAGCAGCACCCTAAATGCCTGCGGCAATCTACTCAGTGAATCCAAGTCACAGCCCGTCCACGAAGCTCACAACAGCTCCACATTCCTGTCTCCTACTAATTTGTAAAGCAAGCTTAAGGTTATTTTCCAGTATTGAATCTTTTAAAGGTATTGACCATACTTTACTTACTGTATTTTGTATCACCATATATATAAAAAAATATGTATGTGCACACATACATATACGTACCTTTCATACACACAGACACAAAGAATTCTATACATATGTATGTAAAAAGATGCAGAGCATATTTTCTCCATCACAGACAAATGTTTAAAAAGGATCGAATATTAGGAAAACTTTTGTTTCTCAAAGTAAAGTAAAAAATATGTGTTCTCATTAGATACAGAATTCCTGAACTGCATTTCCTCTTTTACATATAAAAGGTATACATTTAGATAAGACAATCCCTTCAGGAGGGGAAAAAGAAGTTGCTTTTCACATTCAAGATATCTTTCCTCAAATCGCTCCAGAAGAAAGTGTCCCAAGGCATGCAGAAGAAATATATGTTTGTAGTGATGAATTTGAAAGTAACAAAAATGAGTGCAGAAGTAAAATTCTACTGGAGTTTATTCCACTTTTAAGGAAACAACTACAATTCCAAAATGTCCTTTACAGAAGAAACTGGAGTTTACAAAAGTGCAGTCTGCATCATAAATGTCCTCTTTAGATATAGATATTATTGTGACTTTCACTGGTTGTCAGTAATTTCTTCAAAATCTTTGTGCTTTCAGATACATCCTAGGAAAAGGAAGAGATAATCAGCATTAGCTACATTACTGGTAACAAAACAAAACAAAAAAGCCTCACTGTCCTCTATTCCAGTTTTTATTACTCTGAATATCAGTTTAATTAAAACGTTAACTGTGATCAAAACTCAGGTCTTCCGAATGAAGGTATCCAGAGACCTGCTAAAGGCTCCAAATGAATGTGCAGTTCAACCACAGAACATGATTTGTTAATTTGCATTCCTTGCCTGTATATGAGAGGACGAGCCTGCATATGTGCTGTTGTTTTCCTTCAGAGTTTAAACATTTATGTACTAGTCTGATAAGACTTATTTAGCAGACCAGTATAAGCTGTAACAAAAACTAACCACAATTCCCACAGTTAAAGATGAAATAAGTACTTCAAGTACACACAAACTTCTTCTGTCATTTAAATTTAAGTTCAATTGGCAAAAGCGAGTGTTTTGAACCAACTATACTTCAATTAAAAACACTTCAGAAAGAAGCAAAACATTCACTTTAGTAGCTATACTGCTATGATTTCAGAGCTGCTTCTTTAGTGCAAAACTGTTAAGAAACATCTTTAGAAACTCAGCCTTTTAATTCCAGAAAGAAGTTATAGGTCAAAACAAATTTCTTAAGAAGCTTTCCGTATTGCACAAGAGAAGTAGATACAGAGCTAGAACCGAGCCATCTTGCACATGAATGTAGAATGTTAAAAAAAAAAAAAAATACTTAAAGGTTTTAACACAAGACATCTCCCAAGAAAACTGCAGCTTAAACAATCACAAGAATTACTCCTTGATATACTAATAGCACTACAAGAGCCTGAAGTCAAAATGAAGTTTTGAAGGAAGCTGTAGATTCATTATTTCTAAGCAACTTATAAGCAGATGTAAATAGTTACAGCAAGTACTATACCAGAAATCCTTGTCCTCTGCCAATAAAGTCTGTACATTTCTGTACATGACATAAATCAGTCTTTTCAGGTGGAATCCTCATAGGGGAACATCAACAGCAGAATGCAAGAGATGAAAGACAGACCAGAATAGACCAAACCTCCCATTAATTTTTAAATATGAAATTTTACCTTGACTAAACTCTTTAGGATTTTAGAAGAAAGCAGAGGCTTGAATGCTTCAATTGTAACCGTGTCCAGTTTGATGACATCAGTGTAGCACTGATACAACACTGCAGGAATCTGCCATACTTGGCAATAACTCAAAACTAAATATAAGTTAAAAGAAAATGTGTGTTACATTCAGCAGAGAAGGAATCTCAGTTCTGCATATAAAATCACATTTGTTCTGGCCAGAACTTCAAAAGCATGAAAGTTCATAAATTAACCACTCGGGATCCTGACTGCTAGACCAGCCATCCCGCATTCCTGAAGTACACAAGAAAATAAGCTACCAAACATTAGTAAAATGCAGTTGGTATTTCTTCCTGGCAAACACCTTAACTGGAAACTGTGTATTATCGGTAAACAAAAATAATATGAGCTTCTGTTAAAAAAAAAACACCAAAACCTCCAAAAACCACCGAACATAAAAACTCAAAACGAAGTGCAAACAAAATAAACTTTATCTAGAAAAATCATGCACTTTTAGCTGCTGCTAGACAAGTTTTTCCTCATGATGCTACCACTAATTTGGTAATCTATAATGAAAAGCCTTGGGTTTTTATTACATTACATAATAAAACTGAATCTAACTTTTATATGAGGTCACTCAGTAGCACCATGAAAACCTCCTTCACCTGTAACATGCAGAAAGGACTTTATGAGCCTCAGTTTGGATGCTCAGATGAAAGTAACTCTTAATAAAACATATTCATAAGTTCATAAATAAAATGCCCCAAAACCCCAATATACAATATCCTTTGTGAGGCTATACTGAAGAATTTGCTAGCACTTATGTCCCACCCATAACAAGTAAAAGGATTTGTGGGTGGTTTTGAAATTTGTCTCTATTTTACAAGGCAACATGTAATATGTCAAACTTTTAGGAAATAATTTTCAAGAAGCTAACTTGTAAGCCAGTTCACATAATTAAGTAAAAATTCCAATTGCAATGGGATGCTCTTCAAAGTGAATTTTGTGTTGCTGGCAGCAGCCTTGTAAATAATTGGAATCGCAAAATACCAGCAGCAGGAAGATCTCGCACAATGTTAGGTTGTTCCAGCAGTGGGCAGCAGACCTGCTCTTTGAATTCTTTTGTCTTCAAGGCTTTCAGAAATGGCGATGGAAGTGTTAAAGTGGATTCCTGAGTTTTATAATCAGCTACGGGACACGTTGAAAGAATGGTTACTTGCAAGCCCTCCTTTTGCATACAGCCAAAAACCTGAAATAAAAATGTTAATACATGAGCAAAATTTATCTTCTCACAATAACAGCATAAAAACACAAAGATTCAGTTCAATTTCAGTGTAGATAGCAAACAGCAGTTTAATTCAGGTTTGCAGGACTAACTAAAATTTGAATCACAACCTTCAGGTAGAAGTTTCACATGGCTTGCTCTTGGGATGGAGATAAAAAACCCCAAAGAACAGCTAATATATTTACCGAGCCTAATGATTTTCTTGAGAGGCTTCAGGTTTTCAGCACTTTCTATTCACCTGCAAATACATTAAGACTTACTATTTTTACTAATGGTGACTGTAGAAAGAAAAAGGACTCCAAATAAAACCAGGCTGCTTATGACAGGAAGGCAGCTTGCTAAGCTGCAAGACATTCAAAATTGAAATTGTGCTCCTCAGATATTCTACATTACTTTAAAAGTCTTCGTTTTAAATACTCAGGTTTTATTCAATTATATTCAAGTTGAACTGAGAATAGAGAACCTTAATTTTTCCAGTTTTCCTCAAATTCAAAGAAACAAGTTGCAAAAACATTGTTCAAAACATACTTCTGAATTCATTGCATGCTGTCACAAAACACCAACGTGCCACACAGCTTTCCACTGTTTTTAAAGAACATATGTCAAAATGAAGAGAAGCACAATAAACCCACACCCTCCCTTTATACCATCCTCTTCAGATTTATGATCAAGAAGGAAATAGGGAATTTGGTAAACATTACAGAAACTCGCCTGTTTCTGTATATGGTACCACTCACAGAAGGGAAGCTGGCTGTTCCCTTGCATCAGCATGTTATCACTGTAATATAAAACTGACATAATTTTTCAGAAGCACAGATATTTTCAATACACAGTATATTTACTTTATTGAAAACACTGGCTGGCGTGCATTACTGCGAAACTTCAATCAGTGTTCTCATTTTGTCAGTGATCACTTACTGAGAAAACACACACGGAGGTAAAAATCTGAGTCAGAGAGACTGTGAGGATGCTCAGTGAATCAGAATTTACAAAGCATACAGAACAGGTCTGTAACTCTCACTAAAAGCCAAAGATTACCAGCACAACATTTCTGCTGTGCATGTAAAAATACCAATAACAATGAAGTCTAAAAATACCCAAGAATATTGATGTGCTAAGACTGTACACTCCTACTGTTCATAAACACCCACATTTGAAATAACACATATGCGCAAACAGCTGGAAAAACACAAACAGAGAAGACAGCAAAACCACAACCAACCTTCTTTTGCAATCCCTCTTTAAGTGAATTGCAAAACCAGGTGGAATACAGCAAAACCAAAATATTTTAGGTCTTAGGATTTCTAAACTTTGAAGTGAACCATTACTCCCCACCAAAGTGAATTAAACTCTTCAACAAGCCACGGAACTACAAAAGGCTAGTTTTCCACAAACTTGGGTCTGAAATCGCTTTATCACCCAGTGAAGTTACCCCGGTTTTCCATTCTCTTTGCCTTCCCATAATCCCTCTGGCTCCCTCACACCGAGATGCTCATATGGTTCTCCCTCACAACCAAGTAATCCTCCTCATGCGCTGGCAGGGCCAGCTGGCAGGCTCGACTGAGCAGGTATCACTCAGCTCAGGCTGAGGACTTGTTCTCAGCAGACACACCGCTTTTTATCTCGCTCTTTGTATCTCTAGCCACAGCCTTACACAACTTCGGCGTGATGTAACGGCTTTAGAATCTCTGCTTGTTCATCAGAACAGCAGAGATTTAAAGGAAGGTAGGTTAGCAGACAGCCAGCAAGACAAAATAAGCTGTACTTCTTGAGGCCACGCAGTGACCCAAATCCACAAAGAAAATCAACAGCCAGAACATTCTCCCTGTGACTTTATCTTATTAAAATCACCGTGATGATACTTGGAGGGACCTGAACGACCCAGCAGTGTTCATGTACCCGAATGATGCTGGGTTAAGGCACTTAGTATACTACGTCTATGAAAAAATGGGACAGATACTGCTTTGGAGGCACCTTCCTTTAGAGTTCCTCCTTGTGAAAGGAGCAGAACACACCCATTTGTAAAGATACCATCCATCATGAGTTTCGTAACAGGTTTGTCTGGTGATTGTTTGGCATCCATACAAATGCTGTTATATTTTTAAGGAAGGATTCTTCCAGAGTTGAAATGCAGCTGAAATAAGCCATAGAAAATTTAAGTGAAAGAGGAAAATGGTTTGGAAAGTAGTTAAGTGCAACAAAATTGAAAGTGTCCAAAAGAAGTAATTGCACAAAGTTGGTAACTTACAGCAGATACAACTGGCAGCATCTAGAAAGGAAGTTCACAGAATCTGCAGTGTATTTGTTCATTGCTTGAATACTTAAGAAAAGAAAGCCATAGGGAAAGCAGTTATTTACAATGCTGTCATGTTTAGAGTATTGGAGATGAAGAGGCACTTGCACCAAGCTGAAGATCCCCACCCTGAAGATTTCATTGCTGTCCTGGTTTCAGTGGGGACAGAGTTAATTTTCTTTCTAGTAGCTGCTGTGTTTTGGATTTAGTATGAGAATAGTGCTGATAACACATATTGTTTTAGCTGTTGCTAAGTAACGTTGACATTAGTCAAGGACTTTTTCAGCTTCCCAGAGAAGCTGAGAGGCAGCATAGACAGGACAAGCTGGCAAAAATAATATTCCATAGCACAGATGTCATGTTCCGTACATAAATGAGGGTTGGTGGGGGGCATGGATCCACAATCACTGCTCAGAATGCGCTGGGCAATCGATCACTGGGTGGTGAGAGCGACTTGTGTTTATCACTTTATTTTGTATATTCTTTTACCATTATGATTATTATTGTTATTTTCCCCTTCCATTACAGTTCTATTAAACTGTCTTTATCTCAACCCACGAGGTTTTGTTTTTCTGCCCACTCTCCTTTTCTCCCTCTTCTCCCTGCCCCACTGGGGGGTGTGTGGGGTGGAGTGAGCGAGCAGCTGCATGGTCATCATTGCTGGCTGAGGTTAAACCACAACAATTGCTCAAATTGTTGTCTTAACAGTTTTACCTTTTCAAGCCACTGGAACTGTTGATCCTCAGCAACATAGCAACTACACTGGCACAACAAAACCTTAAAAAAAAAAAGGTTGCGTAAGTAGTGGTTTAAAGAGCACACAACAGCAGCTCATAATCACGTGTAAAGATGATGTGACTGCAGCCAACAACTTTTTCAGTTTTCTTGGGCTGCTTCAACTAGATTTTTTCATTGACAACTGATGTGAAGTAATCAGGCTGTCATACATCATCTTTGTACTGAACTTAACATGCCAGAACCTCAAATAGTTTTAGTGAGCATAATGGCCCTTCAGATTTTTGATGAAATTAACACAGAATACTGCGGCCTTAATATTTTGTTTGCTCTGGGCTGGGTAGGGGGTGGATGAAGGTTACTATTTTTTTCAGAAAGCTAAAATATAGCTGAATTCATACATCAGTCACTTACTGTTGGATCTGATATTAATCGATAGAACAAACAGAAAGAATCTGTCGGCAGAACATTTGTTGTGCTGGATGTTCGACACCACTCATTCCACAGCTTCACAACTCCAACTACTTCCCAACATACAGAATCCAGAATAAAAGAGGACACGAAAGCTGCAAAACCCAGTAAATACCATTAATTTATAAAGAATAAAATCTCTGTTCTACAGATAAATACCCGAACTGAATTAGATTATTTCTTTGCAATCTCAAGTCAAGAAAAAGTAATAACTTATTTTTATCAATGTACATTTATTGACCAAATCCAGCAAAGGTCAAGAACGTGAGTAACCTCACCTTATCAAGACTTAAAAGATAAAGTGCAGTTCTCCATACAAAGATCCCTAACATCAAAACCACATATTATTAGGAATTATATCGCTACGGTCAACTTTGATCCTTTAGTATATGCCACGGTTGTAAATATTAAGTCTCTAATACCTCTCGACACACCAGATCTAACAAATTTCTAAAAAAAGAAAAAAGTAAAAATCCCTGAACCAGCAAGGCAGAACTATTACACTGGCTCTAGGAAGCAGAGACAAAAGTATGCATGACTTAGTGGCAAAAAGAGATACTAAATCAAATGTTCATAAATCAAATTCCTGTCAGAAGTTACTATTAAAGAGAAGACAGATCTAAAATATCTGCAACTGTTTTTCAAGGAAAAACAAGTTAGCAAAGTTAACTTATATATCATCTAAACATCATCCAGATGTGACCTAAATCTAAGGAAGACTTAAAACTTCTTTATATCCACGGGGAAAGAGCTATTAAAAAACTCAAGACCTTTGTGTGTGTGGGGAGAGGGTGTTCCACGACTCGAGGCCTAATGAGTAAATAGCCACCTAAAAAGAGAGCATTTTGAACAAGTGGGGAATTAGAACGCAAAAAAGTGACCAACTGATCAAGAAAAAATTAAATAAAAAATAAACAAAATCACTGTTCATTAGAAAGTAAAGAAGTTACAGCTTATTGACCCATAATTTTATGTCTTTGACAGATCCGTATTTCAAAACACTAGACTGCACTGAGCAACTTGCTACTATTAGAAGGAAACTTTTGCCAATTAACAAACAATCCAGGGGAGTCTACCAAACAACAGTCAGATAAAGGAAAAGGGGGGTTGTCACAACTAAAATCCAAAACCAAAACACATTATGCTTCTACCTTTCAACTGAAAATATATTGTTCTACCATGACCTGACAGCAGGAATAAGCAGCTGAAAGAAAAACTGTGTTTTACATGTGCAGACTAACTTTTGTCTTTCTCTAGACCGCTCGGCTGCCTCGAGGTTAAAACTCCTCTCCCCCAGTGAAGAGCCGGACACCATTACAGACCCTTCTCACAGCAGAGACCAACGTTAAAACAGATTATGGCAAAAGGAGCGTCCCGGCACACTTACATTTTCTTCCGGCCTTCTCTACCTTCCCAAATTTAGCCAACGGCAAAAGAACAACGGCATTACAGAGCCCCAGAGGGTTTGTTTTTGCAGTTTGCATCACCCACCTGCAGCGTTACGTCCAATCGCTACTATAAATTTAGAGCACACCAACGGCTCCTCGGCAGAGCTTTCCGCAGACGCGCCCGACTTCAAGGTCCAGAGGATGTCGATCTCCCTGGCAAAAGAGGCGGAGGGAACTGGAGCAGCGCTCCCCCTACCCTACCCGGCCCCAGGTCCCAGCCCCGGCCGCCCCTGGGGCTCCGTGGCGGGGCCCGTGGGGGAGGCCGCACCACAGCGGCGAGGAGAGCGGCCGCAGTGCCCCGTGGGGCCGCTACCTTTTCTTCTCCAGCTCCCTGCGGATCTCCCAGTCCTCAGGCGTCTCCTCCCGGCCTTCCTCCTCATCGTCCACACCGGCGCGGGACGGCGCCACCACCACCTCACCGAAGAAGGTCGCCATGGCCGCCGCCCCGCCGCTCACCCCGGCCGGCAGCGCGCCTGCGCGACGAGACGCTCTGCGCGTCGCCGGCACCACCG